>JAHWGI010000363.1:250000-297500 GCA_029379305.1 Frankliniella fusca | reverse complement strand
CTTATCCTGATGGTTTTGAACTCACAACTGCAGGGCGATTCCCCACGGCCACTTCGTCTCTCTGTCCTTGTCGCACTCGCGGGGTTGGCCCGTAAGGAGCGAGAGAGAGGACATTACAGAACAATATTACCCTGACCCTGAATCAGCCTGCTGAGTACGTCTAACTTATTAGACAACCGCTTTAATGCTGGACAACTTACACTTTCACAACTTTTACTGTCGACGTTTCCACGTTTTCTTTTAACTTTACGACAGTACAAGCTGCTGATACTAACGTATCATCTACTAAAAACTCTGGGCCAATTCAGGGCTTATGTTCACAGCTTAAAGTAGAATTAAAACTCGTATCGTCGGGTACACAGAAGAAACATTCAGGAAAAGACATAGTACGCAAAAATTGATAGTCGTTTCCGTTCTTGCCCTCCTAAAAGGAAAACAACTAACTTTTAATTTTTACAGAATTTCTGAATTTTTCTAAATTTTCGTAGATTTTTTTGTTTTTGCATATTTCGCTTGAATTTCTCCTGAAATTTTGTGACTTTCTGTGAATTTTACTGATCCCTCTCGAAATTTTTTTGAACTTTTCTGCATTTTTGTGATGCACGTTTGTGCATAATCCTCTGGTCCAGACGCGCTCGCAGCGCCGAGTCATGGCGGTCTGGTCCGGCCGCGCCCGCGTCAGCTCCCGCCGCCCCTCACTGACCTGCCTGCAGCACAACGTGAACCGCGTCAAACACGCGGATGGAGCAGGACCGGCCCGGGCTGGGAGCCCCCCCCCCCCCTCTCTACTCACCGGCACCGTCGCGTCACCCTCGGTGTACGTCAGCCCGCACCCCTGTTATTGCCATTGTGTCCTCGCGATGCTCGCTTTGCGCGGGCTGATTTGGACGTGAACTACAAAATCATTCCGTGCCGAGAATTCTCTTTGGGGATCAAAAACTCAGCCGCGCCGGGCGTCGTAGTTCCCCACCGCGGCGCCCAGCGCCAAACGCCGACGCCCATTCCCTCCGCATTTGGCAGCGGAATCGCGATGCAACATGCAGCAGCGGCGGCGGCACGGCCCTCCGCGGCGGGCGGCTCAGCCTGCCTGTCTGGAGCCGCATGAACCTCCTCCAGTCACTGCTGGACTTGTTCCAGGGCCCAGCAGGCCTGGAGCAGCCCGCTGGAGCGGCGGGCTGGCTGCAGGCAGGCCCTGCAGGGCCTGGCCCAGTACTGCTGGGCTGGCTCCGTCGGCCCCGCGGCGTGGCCGGCTCAACCTTGTCAGTCGGCGGAGCGTAGCGTTTCGAGTCGCCCGGTCGACACGGTGCCTGCACACCTCTGCAGGAGCGGTCCCGGCCCGCCATCCCCACCCCCGACACAGGTGCACAGAAGGGCCAGGGCACCAGGCACCACTGCATCTCTGCTGCTAGCTCTCGCTTATTATTTATTTCCTCGATTACGGGCGCGCGGGCCGCCACGCCGCGTCCCCTCGCCCGGCCCGGCCGGCCCCGGGAGTCACCAGGAAAGGTGTCGGCCGTGATGACTGTCCCTGGGCGGGGCGGGCCAGTGATGAAGTTATCCCAAAAGTGACACCCACATCCCCTACGATGCCGCCCCGCCCAGGTCGACTTATTCATGATGACAACATTTCTCTCTGAACCGTCACGTCACGTCGCCCGATGGACGTCGCGGAGGAGCTGAGACGACTCTCCTTTGGCGCCTCGGGGTCGGGCCGGAGGGAGGCGCTGCGCACTCTGCAGACCGACTCAGAAATGTGCCCTTCTCGCTCTGTTTCTCTCGCACTCAGGGTTTGTGCCGAATAGGTGCGAGAGAGACGGAGCGAGGAGAGCGCTCTTCTGAATCAGTCTGCAGAAGCGTTGTCTGCTGCAGCTCCGCGGCGCACGTCGCGGGGCCGTGGTGCGGGGCAGTGCAGCGCAGGCTGTGTCACTCTTCTCTCCTCCTCCTCCTCCTCCTCCTCCTCCTCCTCCTCCTCCTCCTCCTCCTCCTCCTCCTCCTCCTCCTCCTCCTCCTCCTCCTCCTCCTCCTCCTCCTCCTCCTCCTCCTCCTCCTCCTCCTCCTCCTCCTCCTCCTCCTCCTCCTCCTCCTCCTCCTCCTCCTCCTCCTCCTCCTCCTCCTCCTCCTCCTCCTCCTCCTCCTCCTCCTCCTCCTCCTCCTCCTCCTCCTCCTCCTCCTCCTCCTCCTCCTCCTCCTCCTCCTCCTCCTCCTCCTCCTCCTCCTCCTCCTCCTCCTCCTCCTCCTCCTCCTCCTCCTCCTCCTCCGGGCTAACGGCTCCCCTCGCGGGGCGGGGCGGCGCCACTGCAGCGGCGCGAGTGATAACGCGATGCGGCGGGCGGCCGTATGATTCCAAAGATCGCTCTCGTATACCTCCGTCCTTGTCACACATATGGTGATGCCCTTTGTAGGGTATGACAGGGCCACGTGAGTGCGATAAGGACGGAGGCACGAGAACGATCTTTGGAGTCAGACCGCGGGGACAGCAGACGTGAGTCACTGCGCGGGCCGAGGAGGTCCGCGGCAGAGCAGAGCAGGGCACGGCAAGGCACGGCCACGTGCCGCAAGTTATGGGAACATTGAATAAAACATGAACGACGCGCGGCGCGCGCGAGTGAGTAGTGTCGTCCGTGAGGGCGTAGTGCGGTGGGGCGGGCCCGCACACACCGCGAGAGGGGTAAAGGTGCGGAGGGCTATCTTCATTACGCCCCTCATGCGGGCGCCAATAATGGCCCATTCACACCGCGTCTGTCTCTGAATGGCCGGGGCGGGCGGCGGGGCGGGGCGGGGCGTGAGCTGCAGAGGGTTAATGCTGGTCCCAGCGTGGCTCTGTAATCACGGCGTGAGGCGTCTGTCTGGTCCGCGCCCGCTCCGCCGTCCTGATATGTGCGGGCCTATGGACGTCCCGCCCCGTCCCGCGGCGGCCCGGGCTGGGTTAGGAGGCGTACCTGGTTGTAAGGGAATACAATACCATCAAATATTGCAGTAAAAGAAAAATTTTGTCTGACATCGTTTAGTCCGACACGCCCTTTCCGCAAATCGTTAATTATTTTTATTTTTTATTTTTTTTACTTTGTCCGACGGCATTTTTTGTCCGACGCCTTATATGTCATCGTGGCGTGGTGGGCTGTCCACCTACACGGGGCACTACGCACGTGATGCACTTGCGATGCAGCACTCACAGCGCGGTGTAGGGGTGCGCTTGGCGGGGCTGCCTATCTGCAAGGGTCACCACGGGACGCACTTGTGAATGCTGCATCGCAGGTGCGTCAAGTGGCAAGTGGTGCCACTTGCAGGTACACTGTCATTTGGGGGTGCTCAGTGATTGTACGCCATAGGCGTACAATGCTCAAAACTATACGCCATTGGCGTACAATGACAGCACACCTACGGCGTATTGCGATAGCACACCTTTTTAGCCCCCGGGCAGTTAGCTGCTGATACCGCAGACATGAGTTCTGATCCATTGCATAGGGGGCTAAAAAGGTGTGCTATCACTATACGCCATAGGTGTGCTGTCATTGTATGCCATAGGCGTACAATGCCCAAAACTATACGCCATTGGCGTACAATCACTGAGCACCCCCAAATGACAGTGAGGCAGCCCGCCATGCGCACTCATAGAACCTCTCAGTAAAGTGCTGCCATGGAGTGCTGATGCATCGCAAGTGCGCCACGTGGTGCTTCGTGTAAGTAGGCAGTCCACCACGCTACCATGGCATGTAAGGTGTCGGACAAAACGCTGTCAGCAAAAAAAAAAAAAAAAAATGGACGAAGCGATGTCGAACAAAATCTTTTGACATTCGGCGAAAAAGGCGAAATTCGGTCGTGTCGGACAAAATCGAGTCGGACAAACGATGAACGATAACCTGCTGCGTGTGGATTCAGTGAGGGGCGGTGGCTGAGGGGTCGGGGCGAGGGAGTGGGAGGGGAGGGGGGGGGGAGACTCCGAGGGTCGCGGCAGGACAGGTGTCGGTCCAGTCATTGGAACGGACCGCCACCCGCGCCGTAGTCGTACGGGTGGTGAAGTGTCATGGCTCGGACGGGGGGAAGGGATGTGCTGCGATGTACCTGCTGCTGCTGCTCCTGCTGCGGCTTCCAGCTCGAGTTTTGCTACTTTCCGCGCCACTCGCAGTAAGCATGAGCATAGTTCGTCGGGAAGGGCGCCCCCGCGATAGCCCACGAGTGACCCCTAATATGCCCTGCGGACGCGGCGGCCGCGGCTCCCACGACCTCGGCAAAGCTCCCGCTGCCCCGCCCCGCCCCGCCCTGCCTGGCCACTCAGCGCGCTCAGCGCAGCTCAGCGCCGAGGCGACACTTTCCCCCCTCTTCCACCTGACAGTGTGTTGTTGGCAGCATCGGCCCGTGACGACCTCACGCAGTCGAGCCGCGGCCGCGGCACGGCCGGGCACGGCACGCCACTACGCGCCCGGCGGTGACTCCCTCTAGCGGCACTTATCAAAACGCTAATGTCTATTAAAGACAACTGGTCGCCTCGCCGGCTCTTATAGCAGCGCGGCGCGCGGCGGCGGCTAGGCTGCGGCGGCAGAGGCGACGACGGTTGTGGGGCGTTACGGGCATTCCCCTCGGTGGCGGCGCGGTGGCGGCGCTTTGGAGCAGACGAAGAGAGGAGTGCCTCTCTCTCTCTCCCCTCCACCTCTTGTCCAGCCTCCTCCTCGTGACCGTGAGGCCGTGAGGTACAGGAATAACAGCCTACTTGACGTGCTCTAGAGCGCTCTCCGACCCGGCCCCGCGGCCCGACACCTTAGCCGTCTGATTCCGAAGATCGCTTTCGTTCGCTTTCCGTCCGAGGGGGAATCAACTCCTGCAATCATGTGTACACAATCGCTGATATCTTCGAAATCATTGTCACAAAATGTGGATCTCTTGCCGAAAAAAAATTTTTATTTGAGTGCGTATTTAGGGCTCATAAATCTCAAAATACGCTTGTATTCACTTCTCTTTCATTTATAAGAGGTGAAATCATGTGAAATCTTGAAATCATGTGTACAAATTTATGGGTGATTTGAGGCCCCCTCCTTTCCGTCCTTGTCGCACCTAGCGGAGCACTGTGCGCTGGGATGCACGGGCGTATTAAGGTCCGACCGGCAGGGGGGGGGGGCGGTGCCCGTTAGGTTGCCTACATATAGGGGTTTTGTGACTTAATTTGCCTTCCTTTCAGGCGGCTGTCTAGAGACCACAGCGGTAGGGGGGGGGGGGCGACCGCCCACCCCCCTTTATATGCGCCTGCTGGGATGGCACGGCACGTTTTCATGAGTGCGACGAGGACGGAGTCGCGAGAACGATCTTCGGAATCGGGAGGCATTAATTCAGCGCCTTGTCACTGCCGCCCGCTGCCGCCCCGGCCGGGCCGGGGCTGTCACGCCTGCACTGCTGCTGCACTTGCTCTGCCGGCAGGGCCGCGGCCTCCTTGTCGTCGGCGGCGGGCCGTGACGCGGCCGCACGCCTCGTCCCGAGAAAAGCTTGGGGTTGGGAGTGTCAACCCCCTCGTCGTCAACGTGGTGCTCGGTGCCCGCCCCAGTGCGGGCCGACGCGATGGCCTTAAGCCCCGCCGCTCTCTCCTGCTTCCCCGCTATCCCGCGTCTTCTCCTGCTCGCCTCTCTCGATATCCTCCCCGCGGTCCGCTCGCGCGGGAGTACCACGTGCTTTAGGGGGAGCTAAAAAAGGGAACAATAAATAAGTGGCTTCGTTATGGCCCCTTGAACAAACGTCAGCACCGCCGATGCCTCGAGGGGTCGCCATCTTGCGTTCTCCTGTGTTACGGTCTTACCGTACTCCGAATGTACACCGGGTACTCCGAGCGTTCTCCGGGTAAAGTAAGGTGTGTTCTCCGATGAACTCCGGATGTCCTCCGAAGTACTCCGGCTTTAAAACGCGTACTCCGACTGTTCTCCAACCAGACTAACTACGCGAACTCCAGCTGTTCTCCGTGTACTCCGAACTCCAGCTGTTCTCCGTGTACTCCGAACTCCTGTGTTTGGTACGAAGACGAGTAGTCGACCCCTCGCGATACATTCTGCGCCGCCCTGCCCCGTCAAGTCTTATCCAGCCGCGGCTGGCCCCGCCCAACCCCGCTATTCCCCCCCTCCCCCCTCTTTCTCCCCCCCTCTTTCTCCCCCCCCCTCTCTCTCTCCTACTCTCCCACTCTCTCTCTCTCCTTCTCTCTCTCTCCAGCGACGGCAGATGACGTAAAACACATGGTTTTGGGAGTGGAAACCGGAAATCGCAGTGACTTCATTTTCTGTGATGCTTTGGTGCGCGCCGCGCCTCTGGCGACGCACGCAGTCAAGCAGTTATCCGTCCATCCATCCATCGTGTCAAAACTATCAAGGGGTGGGGCTGCGGGTGCCCCGCGTAATGACAATAATGATGTTCAAAAAGCTACTCCTGCGCCGAGCTGTGCTACCCGGCGGGGGGTTGGCAGGGACCGGGACCGGGCAGAAGGTGTCCGGGTCTGAGGGTTTCTACGGGACTCAAGAAGGGCCGTGCTCCTTCCTTACGCCGCTCCGGCTGCGATACCAAACCCATGATCCCAAAGGGGAAAGTGGAACAAATCTGAACGTCGTTCAAATCAACTTAATTTTTTTTTTGTCTGATTTAAAAGTGAAATTTGAGTTATTTTTAGATGTTTCAATTCATTTTTATTATTATTTTTTCCCCAAAAGTTTCAGAGTTGTCAACTCCTGGACGACCCAAAGTCACTGACACTACTCTCACCCTCCCTCCCTTCCCCTCCCATCCTTCCCCCTCCCTTCCCCTCCCCTCCTTTCCCCCTTCCCTTCCCCTCCCCTCCCTTCCCGCCTCTCTGTTCCACTCACTCGCGCTGTTCGACGCCGAACTTATCATGAGCCCCTGACGAGGGAGAAACCCCCCCCCCCCATCCTAGTTTACACATCATTTCTACTGATTTCACAATACTTCTCTCAGGTTTTGTGAGATTTCCATGTGATTTCCTGATATTTCGCAAGATTTCTTTCAGATTTACAAGATATCAAGATTTTACAAGATTTCATGAGATTTCCCTGTTAGACTTCTGTGGATTTTATCGAGATTTCTTAGGATTTCATTTGCGAGAATTCTGAAGATTTCATCGAGACTGCTCTGAGTTTGTACACAGGATTTCACGAGTGGTTGCCCCCTCGGCCCCTGATTTGTAGAGGGGCGTGGCGTAGTGGTAGCGGCGCGAGGCGTGGTGCTGCACTGCCCGCCGGTGTTTGTTAGGCACGGTGACACTAGGGGAGGACGCGCCCGAGCCCTGTCTTCCGTATGATAAATCCAGATTTGGGGCCGAGGCGACAATGCGCCCCTGTGGGACACAATTTCTTTTATTACCGTGTTTTCTTCCCACCCTGCTCGGAAAGTCGACGTGGGTCCTTATGTTGACTGCGACCGTCGACCGTACGACGGTATGGTATTTACACTGTGAAAAATATGTTCGTAGATTTACGATTTATTTTGTAAATTACGACTTGCGTAAAATGTTGTAAATTTACGACAGCACGTTCTTGCTTGTCATTGAATTTCAAGTCGATAGGTACACGGAAAAAAAAAGTTAAGCTGTGTTAACTAAATGTTAGCTGTCATAGCTAATATGTTTGCTGATATCGTGACAAGCAAGTTTTTTAGCTACCACAGCGATATGTTTGCTGCCATAGCGACACGTCAGCTATGAGAGCTAATGCGTCATCTGCAGGAGAAAACGCAATGTTTGATTCAGTGAATGGGATGTTCTCTACCCTAACTAAGCGTTTGCTAAATCCAGCTAAGCGTTAGTTGTAGTAGCTAATTTTTGCCTACCAGAGACAATTTTTAGCTATGGTAGCTTATAAGTTGCTTGTCACGATATCAGCTAACATATTAGCTACGGCAACTTATGTATTTTTTTCCGTGTACTGCTTGTAATTTTACGATAAGTGATCGTGATTTTACAACTGCACTTCGTGGAAAATTTTCCCGTAAACCTACGACAATTTTTCACAGTGTGTTAAAAAAATGCATCCCTCGTTTGGAACATTTTCTTTTATTTGCGTCTTCGTCGTTTGTGAGGCCCTATCAGAAAAAACCACAGTGTAATGAATGGTCAACAATTTGCCTAATCAGCGTGTACCTGCACTGCAAACCCGGGAATCCAATTTCTCACCCAAAATGGGAGAGGACACTTTTCCATGCCAAATAAGAGTGAGAATTTTTAACCTCATTCTTTTCGAGCGAGATATTTTTTAGCCTTGCTCTATTTGAGTAAGTATTTTTTAACCTCACTCAATTTGAGCACGAATTCTCACTTTATTAGGGCGAGGTCTCAAAATTACTTCTCATAAAGAGCGAGGAAAAAAATTCTCACTCTCCAGAGAGTAATAAAATTGCCCTCAAATTCTCACACGTATGGGGGCGAGAATATTATCACTCGTAGATTTTCAGTGTGATCGAGTACGGTCTTTGAAGTACCGTTCACGGTTATTTTTAACATGGTGTCTTATGGGGGCCACAATGAATGAGGTACGAAAATGCTGAACCTTTCCCACCACAGTTTTCCGTACACAGTCCTGTCCTTTGGTACAGGATTTTCAGGATTTTTGACAGTGAAGACTCTGTCTTCGAAGGAATGAAAGTTTGTTTAAAGCTTATTGACTTAAGATTTGGTGACTTTGGAGACCTGAGTCCCCTTTCCCCGGACCAGAAGAGCTAAGTTCAAAGAGCTAAAAGTCACAAGCGCTAAAAGTCACAAGAGCTAAAGTTCACAAGAGCTAAAGTTCACAAGAGTTAGACTCAAATCTACTGTTACATACAGCCGACTAAGTGCATCACGATACGGGCGGACGCGGACCGCGAGACTGATGGGCAATCCTTCAGGACAACCGCGAAAGGAATGGGCGATCGCGAGGATATTCGCGGAACCGCGGACGGACCCGCGGGTCGCGAGTTGACGTGTTTGGTGCAGTCGCGATTCGCGTGTCATGCGAGTGTCCTCACTGTTAAAAGCTTACGGTGGATTTCACCGTAAGTTACAGTGAAACCTGCACCACTGTAGCTTAACGGCGAATATCACCGTAAGCTACGGTGAATTTCGCCGTAAACTACGGCGGCTCGCACCGTAAGCTACGGTGAATCAGGGAAGTCACAGTAACTTGCAGCGATATTCACCGCAGCTTACGGTGCCATTCACCGTAGCTTACGGTGAAATTAACCGTAAGCTTTTTACAGTGCTTCTCGGTTGTGCTTCCTGTCGCGGGTTCGCGGGGGCGATACGCAAAGTTCGCGGGTTGCCCGGACTCGCGGTCTCGCTGTCCAAGCCGCGCAAGAGGCCGCGAGATCTCGAAGCCCAAGGCACAGAGTAGGAGTAGGGGAGGGTTCGGAAGCGATCGCGACTGGCTTTCATTGCTCTTTTCGCACTGCATCATTCCTTGGGTACTCAAGCATAATTGCCATTGCTCTCCGATCGACCGCCGTACCGATATCTCTCGAACCCTATCCGCGGTCTCGCCGCTCTCGCCCGTATATCGTTATGCTTAGTCGGCTGCGTGTCACAGTAGATTTGAGTCTAGCTCCTGTGCACTGAAAATCCAATAGTGAGCATTGCACACTATATATAAAGCGTGCATGGCATGCACACTGTATATACAGTATGCACGGTATGCTCACTGTTTATAACGTGTGCATGGCCATGCTCACTGTACAAAATGTGAGCAATGCTCACTGTTGGGTACGCAGGAAGCATCTCCATGCACACGTTGAGTTGCAATGCTTACTGTTGAAGATTTAGTGAGCATCTCCATGCACACATTAAATACAGTGAGCATGTCCATGCACACGTTTTTTACAGTGAGCATATCATGTACACTTTATATACAGCGTGCATGCCATGCACGCTTTACATACAGTGTGCAATGCTCACTGTTGGGTTTTCAGTGTGAACTTTAGAGCTTGTGACTTTTAGCTCTTGTGACGTTTAGCGCTTGTGAACATTTAGCTCTTGTGATTTTTAGTTCTGTGAACATTAGCTCCTGTGACTTTTAGCGCTTGTGAAACCCCCCCCCCTTCCCTCTCGTTTCCATGGGTTGGGCTCTAGCTCAACCGGGGAGAAAAATGAACTTCTGTCACAGCAAAGTCCGGGCGTCTGTCCGTCCCGTCCTCTGTCCGGGTGACACCCGCGGGACCGGGACGGGGCGGGGCGGGGCGGGGCGGGGCGGGGCGGGGCGGGGCGGGGCGGGGCGGGGCGGGGCGGGGCGGGGCGGGGCGGGCGGGGCGGGGCGGGGCGGGGCGGGGCGGGGCGGGGCGATAGGCGGGGCGAGGCGGGGCGAGGCGGGGCGTCGCATCTGGTCGCATACGGTGTCCAGTCTAGCTGCCCTGTCTCAGGCAATAAACATACCACCCAAACCGCGCCGCGCCATCGCCAGGGCCGGTGCTCTCCTCAAAATTGAAAAACAGAGACAAGCGTGGAAACGGGTTAGGTCCTAGTTGTGTCGTACTTGGTTGGGGCGGGGCGGGGCGGGGCGGGGTGGGACGAGGCGAGGCGGGGCGTTGTGACCAATTGATTGTGAGGTAGCGTCGCAGAGCCGCGCCGCCGCACCCACCCGCCCGCCGCCAGTCCCCTAATTGCGCCTCATATAAATCCCGATTTTACAGTTTTACTCGTCCATTGGGCCCCCGTTTATTTATTTACTTTGTCGGGGGCGGCCTAGATTCGGCGTGTCGAAAGGGTTGGCGTGGCCAGGGGCTCAACGCCCAGCGTGACGTCGCTTCAACACCTTTTAGGCCGCCCCGCCCAGCTCCGCCGCGCCGCCCTGCCCGGCCCTGCCCCGCCCTGTCCAGCAGTGATTCTCGAAATGTATGAGAAAAGAAATTCCCAGCAACACTGCAAATTCAAGTGTGTACTAAGTACACACATGTAGGTGCGTGCTGCAAGCACACACTTACAGTTGTGTGCTTGTCAAGTCGACTGCTAGCAACCGCCAACTTGCTTAGCACACACGTGTAAAGTGTGTGCCTAGTACGCAAATGAGTTGCACCTCAGTGAAACAGTAACGGGTGGCTGTTGTCATAGCAAAAATAACCTAAACATGTTCATTCAAAAAATTTTGTTATATGGAACATTTTGGATGAAGAGATGGAATATTTGTAATATTTTCATTGAAATATCCGATGTGTATATGGAACAGGCGAAGTGATCCACTCCTCCCTATTTTATTCAGAGTTGTGGAATAATATAGGAAGTCAAATATATCATGCTGAGAGAAATGTGAAGCGGTGAATTAAATAATGTTTACAAGATATTTCTATCCTCTCAGCTGGAAGCTACTAGAGCAGGAAAACGAAAGCTCGACAGGTGAGAGTGGGACGTTCGAACTACAACTTCGCTTCCTCTCACTCTCGCCTCTCGTTTTCGGACGCATACACGAGCTCTCTGCGCACTCTTCAAAGCTTACGGTGAATTTCACTGTAAGCTACGGTGAACTTGGCATCACCGTAACTTACAGTGAATTTCACCGTAAGCTACAGTGACATTCACCGTAAGTTACGGTGATGCCAAGTTCACCGTAGCTTACAGTGAAATTCACCGTAAGCTTTTTAGAGTGCGCTCGCTCGTTTCTCTGCTCTGGAAGCTACGCAGTCTGCCGCCTGCATGCGGGTCTGCCTACCCTCGGCTCTGCAGGCGCGACTGCACTCACTGAGACGGCTCGTGCCGCATGGTAGACGAAGTGTTCTACCTGCATTTTATTTCCTTTGCTTCGATCGCCTCCGTCCTGCCGCTGGCCTACCCTCCAGGCGCGGTCACCCCTCGTGGAGTATAAGATGACGGGGCGGCGGCGCGGCGGCGAGTCGAGAGGGTCTCGCTGCGGTGGGCAGTGGCTGCCGACTCATCCCGAAGACCAGGCGCTCTCCCCGCTCTGTCTCTCTCGCACCTGTACGTCGAAGCCCATGAGTGCGAGAGAGAAAGGGCGAGGAGAGCGCTGCTCTTCGGAATGAAGTCGGCCGGGCACGGCGGTGCATGCATGGGGCGCCATGCCAGCCGATAGGCGGATAATCCCTGCGGTTTGCGGTGGCCGGCGACGCAGGGGGAGCAGAGAAGCACACACGGAGAGGAGTTCATGGTGGTGATCGGCTGCCGTGCCCAGTGCCCAGGCCGCGGCTTGCGGCCCCACTGCGACGCCATATGTTTTGGGGCGGTAAAGCGATACGGACAGCGATACTACTTCTGGATTAAGACTCTTGCGCAGACCAGCCGGTGTCCTGTGTCCCTCTCCCCTGCTCAGCCAGGCTCAGCCGGGCGTATGGGGCCCCGCTAAGCTGAGACGTCGTGCGCCTCCCGGCGTCATTGTGTCCGAAGGATACAATGCATACAACTCTTACGATGATCCTCCAGGCAATAATTTCTTTTTCTTTTTTTTTTAAATCAATGTGGCCACTTACCTAAATCAAAATTTTTTATACGATTCTCACAAGACTTGGCAGAAAGCAAGAACTCAATCGCCTCAGTTCACTGCTGACATGCCAGCCCAAAGCTAGCGGCCAATTTTGTGAAATTTCTATATAAAATCTCCGTTCCTGCGGTAATACTCGACTTGTCACGGAAAAGCAGCGTGGAGAGGGGAGCCGAGCCGAGTCGCCATAAAATTTGGAACGACTCGCTACAATAAAAATGTAAAATCAGTGTACGAATGACCATTGCACAACGAGCATACAGTTCAAAATTCAAGCTGATCGGACAATTTATTCTGAGATACTAACTTCCAAATCGTTTGAGCTAGAAAGCTCAAAATTTGGCATGTGACTCGCTGAACTAGTGACCCTGAGATAACACACATTCAACAACATGACCCATAAGGCTGGAACTTTCTAAGTCAATTTCTACATAAACCACCATCCACCGAAGTATTTTTAAAACAAAAACATTAACGAACTTCGTTCCTACCAGGATTTCCTAAAATCAGTGTTTTTTCTTTTATTAAATTATGTAATTTGTCGTAAATTTAAGAGTATTTTTCCCACAGTGCGAGTGCGAGGAGCTATCTATGAAGTTGTGCCTCCCAATACCGTCACGTCATAGCGCCGTGCACCGACTCTGAACACTACGACTCTTGTTTGATTTGATTTTTGATTTTTCTTTGGCTACGTGACTTATTTAATTTCACCGCTTGGCCGCTGCTGGCTGTTGGCGGTGTCCTGCAGACGCGCCGCGCAATGCCCGCGGGGCAGCCGAGGCCGAGCCCAGCCCAGCGGCGGCCGCCGGCATTTGGCGGAAAGTGGCGGGGAAAAATAAGTTTGTCATTAGCGACGACATAAAAATTTAAATGGATCCCGGGCTGCGTCGCCCTGCGGATTGTGTTTTGTAGTTGTTGTTGTTGTTGTTCTTGTTATTTTCGGACGCTTGCGTCTGCGCTGCTCGCCGCTGTCGATGATCTCTGGGGCGGGGCGGGGCGGGGCGGGGCGGGGCGGGGCGGGGCGGGGCGGGGCGGCTGCTGCACAGAGCCCGGGGCTGCGGGACTGGGGCTCTGCTCGGACGCGCGTGGGAAAGGTTAGGTCGGAAACGAGGCGAAAAGGACGGGAAAAGAAACAATAATAATAAGAAGAACGACAATAATAATATTAACAATAATAATAATAATAATAATAAAAGCGGGGAAAAGATAATGACGAAACGGAAAGGGCGAGCAGTACGTATTAGGGCAATTCCTTCTCGCGCACTAGAAGTTTCTCGCGAAGAACAACTTTTCCTAACTAATTTCGAAGTTAATGAACTATGTGTTTATTGAACTGGTGGTCAGAAGACAGTGAGTCTTCTCTCAGTGCTCGGAACTACGTGATTCGAACGTGAGTCTTCCCTCGGGTCCACGGACTGCGTGTGTCTTCCTTGTACTTGAAGATATCGAATTTAAAAGTGTATATTTGCAGGCCGCTTTGTTCCGCTGGACACTCTCCCGAGTTATGTACTTTTTTTACGTAGCTATGTAAATTTATGTACACGCGTAGCTCTAGCTTACGTAAAAAATCTTACTGAGTTTCTATAAATAAGCTTAAATTGTGCGTAACGGTTTGGTTTTTTCTTCATATTCATGCAAGAAATTTTGCTTAGGCTACGCATGCACATAGACTTACATAACTACGAACAAAAAAGTACATAACCAGGGAGTGTGTGTTTGGGCAACACATGTTGCCTATGCTCCTCGGGCTGCGGGCCAGGCTGTACCGGAGGCGCCACCCAGCGCCACGGGCGCCACCGGCCACCGCACCTTACCTTCATTTGTTTTCTTCCTCTTTTGCTGCTGTTTCTGTTGTTGCCGCGTGCGGAGTGTCCCGTGACCACCACCGGAGACAAAAATAATAGACAGGCGCTCGTACAACACACACACACACACACACACACACACACACACACACACACACACACACACACACACACACGACCCACAAATCGGATAAGCCTGCAACACACTGTTGGGCCAGCTCTGCTGACCGGGTGTGGTTCTCTCTCTCTCTCTCTCTCTTTCGCTCTCTTTCTCTCTCACTCTCACTCTCTCTTTCTCTCTCTCTCGCTCTCTGTGCGTACGGTACCAGGATGCCAGTACGAGAGAGATGGTGCGAGGCGGGGCCGCAGGAGGGTGGGAGAGATCCCCTATCTCCGCTGCGCGGCCAGCAAATACTAAATAACTCAATTATGCGGACAGTTGTCATTACCTGAGCTGGCCGTGGTGGGGCGGCCCGGGGCTGGGCGGGGCGGACATCAGCACAAAGAAAAGAGGATTTGTGCCTAATAGGGCGAGTATGGGATGGAGTTGACAGCGCGGTACGGTCCAGCCGGCCAGGCTCGGTGCACTGCAGACGCTCGCCCCACCCCGCCCCACCCCGCCCCACCCCGCCCCACCCCGCCCCACCCCGCCCCGCCCCGCCCCGCCCCGCCCCGCCCCGCCCCGCCCCGCCCCGCCCCGCCCCGCCCCGCCCCGCCCGCGCTCGGGCTCCAATTACTCGTGCGTGTGACTGTCGCTGTACACGTTGAATGTGGGTTATTGGATCGATTATGTGGTGTTCCCGCCGCCACGGGCCCCACTCCATCCCACCCGCCTTGCCCGCCGTTCTTCTATCACTGAGAGTCAGCGGCTAACCGGCGAGAGACCCCAAAAACGGAACGACTGGTTTACCTAGTTTCATTTCTATTTATTTATTTATTTATTGCAAAATCTTTAATATGTTGTAAATAAAGAAAATAGCGTGTAGATGTGTGGTACAAGGATAATTTCATTGTCAAACTGCGTGAGCCATTACCTATTCTGCCATTATGACGTATTAGCCTTCACGACACATGTCAGATTTCTTCGCATTTTTTTAAAGTTAATGTATATTTAAAGCAATGTTTGAAAGCAAAGTCTTAACGTTACTTATGCTGCTAATCACGTTGGTTGCTGCAAACTTTTCGCTTTTTCTGTGTGCAGTTTTCTCTGCTTGCACGAACGAACAGTTTGCAGGCATCAAGGCAACAACAAATAGATCTCAGCGTGCCAGCCTGCATATCTGCCCCCACCCCGACCCGCTCTGCTCGCATTTTGCAGCCGTTTCACACTGTTGCGGTCGGGTCTGGGCTGGGTCCCGGCCGCTGCCGCTGCTGCGCACACTACGCGCTCCTCTTCCCCCTTTGGGGATAGACCATTATTAGTGGGCTTGGCATAATAGGCGCTTTGTTGGGAGATGCGGATTAGATGAAAAAGCAAGCGTACGCCTCAGTAGGCAAAGCATTTGTGTGGGTATGTGCGCGCGCGCGGGTATATGGGCTTTCGTGCGTGCGCGCGTTTGCAGGCTTTATGCGAAAAGCTATAGTAAATGGGGAGGAATGAGTGGAAATTGAGTGGGTCCATCAAACTGTAACTGGAGCCCCTCTCTGCTCCCCGTGAGTCACCGCCGCCGGACTGCGGCCCGCGCGGGGCGCGCACAGAGCGGTCCACGGCGCCTTGCCCTTTAGCCCTGCTGAATGTACGACGGGGTACCAACTCTGAATTTTAGCGTACAGATTTCTGTGATTTTTGCTGAATTTATATTAATAGTTGTTTTGTGAATTTTTATTGAATTCTTACTAGTTCTTTACCACCACCTCTCTCCTGAGAGGTGAAAATAACAAGTATTGTTCTCAGTCCAGTGTAACCCTAAATTGATTCCACTTTCATCTCAGATCTCACAATACCTACATGCATCATACTTATACTATTCTAAACTGGAAATGCTGATCTTTATTCCAGCAAGGACCCTTTTTTTTGTAGTTTCCTAGTAATATTTTGAGAACACTTAACAAATTTTGTATGTTTTCATTTTTAGTCCATAATCCAGCTTATTAGAGGAGTTTTCAATCTCAGAGAGCACAATAACTTACCCTGCGACATGAAACTTGTACTGATCTGAACTAGAAACCTTCGTCTGAATTCCAACAATGAACCTTTTTTCACGTTTAATAATATTATTTTGAGAACTCTTAAAAAATTTTGCGCTAGTTTTTATTGTTAATCCCCGAGTCAGCTCGCCCTCCTTTATGCGTCCCAACAATCGGACCCAAGCGGGGGGGGGGGGGGGGGGCAAGGCCCGCGCCGAGCAAGGGCGAGTGGGGGAGTGTCCCGGGAAAATTTTCCCCTGCACACACTGACTCAATCTGAGATAAAATTGGACTCACTCGACTCACATCTTGTTTTTCACCTCTACCTCTGTAGCACATAATTATGTAAAGAACGAGTTCCATACTTTTCACAAAACTCATTTTGTGTTCAATTTGGCCCTTGTTTTTGTAATGTTTGCTTGAATTTTCCCTCCCGGAATTCCCCTAAATTTTTCTGAATTTTTATGAATTTTTATGAATTACGAGGTGTTCAAAAATGGCAGAGTTGTGACCCTCTCGGAAGAGTTCCACGGACATATAGAGGGCGCTGGACTTCGTTGCATGCTCCTCCATGACGTCCTCTGGACGATTTCATAGAACAAACTAAACAGTATTCCTGGTCTGCCTGCCTATATACGTACCCCAAAGCCTATAGCGGCTGGAGCGGGTCTAGGCAGGCGAACTACCCCGCACGGTAAAACCAAGCCCTGGGATTCCCAGGGTTGCTGGAAACCACCCTGCCGAAAACAACCGAAAACAACGCTGTAACTCGTGTGTCCAACTAACCAAGGTACATTATTGGTGTACGAAGTGTGTATGGACACTGTGATGGAGCAGTGAAGCAAGTTGTACATTATGTGTAAGCTAATGGTACACGAGGTACATACGAGGGGTCCGCAACTAGGTTTGAGCGCGTACACCGGCCGCCCGGAAAACTGGGAAGACCGGGAAGACCACCAGGAAGACCAAAGAAAACCGGAGAAAACCATTAAAATCGTAGGCCACAAATGGTAAGGGAAAACCGAAAAATATAAGGGAAGACCGGAAAACATGAGGGAAAACCGAGAAATTTTAAGGAAGCCTGGAAAATGTTAGGGAAGACCAATGAAGATGAGGGAAAACCATAGAAAACGTTAGGAAGCCTTCAGAAGATTCTAGAAAATCAGTTATTGGGAAAACCAGGAAAAAGTTGGGAAGACCGGGAAAACCGAAAGGAAAACCTAGGAAAACCAGGAAGCCCACAGCATGTGTACACCGGCAGACCGTACTTGGGGACCCCTCGGGTACATACCCACTCAGAACTGTGTACAAACTGTGTAGATTGGCCCGCTTACTGTGTACGATCAATGTACGCCATTGGCAGACAGTCTGTGTATAATGTGTGTACAGTCGGGGTGTGGTACATCGTGGGACACTCTGCCCTCATGGGAACATCCGGGAGGAATTCAATAATCTGAAAAATTAAGCTTCGCTTTTTTACTGCTTCCACCCTTTTCCTCTCACCTGTCAACCCTTAAGCTATTAGAATCTTATAAAAGTACAATGAAGAAAATTATTTACCTTACCTGGATTTTCATGAGTACGGGTGTGGTGAAAATGGGGTACAGTCGCAAAGTTGTGTACAGTGTGTGTGATATGCCGGTACAAATTGTAGACGGTACCTAAATCGTACATAGCTGTTACCAATTGTACACACATAAACGTACACACCTTTTTCGGCAGAGCAGGAGATGCCCTGGGAATGATTTTCAGAAGATCCCCTGAGAAACCCAGTGGATTCCCAATGGATGCCCTGGAAATCATTCCCAGGGCATTATCTCCTGGTTTCCAAATACCCTGGGAATCCCAGGGCTTGGTTTTATCGTGCGCATACTGATACGTGTTCTGTGAAACGCCCGCCGCGGCCCGCGGTACTGCGTGAGTCGCCATCCCCACACATACGTATGCTTCCTCGCGGCCTGTGCGTGTGTGAGTGAGTGCAAAAATGGAACAATGCTTATTGTTGTAAAGCGGTGCGGAGGAGGCTGCGGCCGGGTGGGGCGGGGCGGGGCGGCCTGCAGCCGCAAGGGCTCTGAGCTCTGATGCACAGCCCTCCCTGCCCTGCTCTCTTTGGATTCTCGGGATCACATTTACGAAACTGCCATGTGGATTTCCTCCACAGACTATCGGCGGCGAAGAGCGGGGAGGTGGAGTTGAGGTAGGGTAGAGGGAATGGCTCTTTCACTCATGAAGTGGTCTCAGATTTTTGTCGCGATGGAACTTATTGATTATTGACGTTGGTAGAATTTTGCGCATTTCGACCTGCTCCCACCTTTAATAGTCATTCTTGCGTCCTTAAAAGTGGGCGCCGTTTTTTGTACGCGAGGGATCTCGCATCCATACGAAACAACACTGATAATCCAAGTGTGCAACTTCCCTTACAGCCCCGAAAAGTGCGCCATCAGGTCGCGAACAGTGCGCGCAAAGTACGTCCCTTTGAAAAAGCCGACGAATTCAGAGCGACCTAGGTTGCCATCAGTACCCATACGCCCACGCGCCCGGAGTAGTAGGTCGCCATCTGTACTCGCGCTGCGGAGCCAGCTTACCCCATTGAGGGAGACTAGTGCAGTGATGTTAGAAAAGTAGGCAAATTATCGTACGCATGCACCTGTGTGTGGCAGACGGGTATCTCCGCCTGCCTACTAGGCAAAATGTATTCTCATGTGTGGAGAGTTTGCCTAGTAGGCAGGCGGAGATACCCGTCTGCCACACACAGGTGCATGCGTACGATAATTTGCCTACTTTTCTAACATCACTGGACTAGTGCGCTTTCAGTACGCAGCACGTCTACTCCTTGGCTCACTAGTACGCCTTCAGGGCGCTTTGACGAGTACGAGTGCGCTTAGTGTGAGCAGTCCTGGAGAGCGCGCGCCCTAGGGTGCCTCCAGGTCGCTGAAGTGGGGGGCGAGCTGAGACGAGACGAGTCAGGCATGTTTTGTTTTCCCGATATCTTCCCAAATTTTTCTTGGTTTCCCCAATATCTAGTTTTCTAGGATCTACTGAAGGTTTCCTTCCGTTTTCAGTTGTCTTCCCTTACATTATCCAGGCTTCCTTAAAATTTCTCAGTCTTCCCTCAAGTTTTCCGGTCTTCCCTAATATTTTTTGGTTTTCCCTTACCATTTGTGGCCTACACGGTAAAAACGATCTGATTATTTTTGAGTAAAAAGGGAAAACTGTGAGGACCTTGCATACTTTAAGGAAAACTTCTCAGATTTTGAGGATGTCCCCTCAAAATTTGTGGAGATTTCCCTTAATCTTTTGAGGAGTACTCCTCAAAATCTGAAGGGTTTCCGTCAAATTATGGAAGTTCCTCAGAGTTTTCCCTTTTTCCTCAGAAAATCAGACATTGTTTTTACCGTGTACGCTTTTATCGGTCTTCTTCCGTTTTCTTTGGTCTTTCCCGGTAGTCTTCCCGGTCTTTCCAGATTTCCGGGCGGCCGCGCGGTGTACGCGCTAAAACCTAGTTGCGGACCCCTCGGTCCATCCTCGTCGCTTACTACGCTGCGGGTTCACGCGTGTATAACTTTTTGGCATAGTGTCGATATTGGTGAATTCATTCGCATGGGGACGTGAAAGCGGCAGCGGCGAGGCGAGCTGAGGCGGAGCGTATTATTTGCCATTGATGAGGTCGATGGACGTCTCTGGCCGGCTTCTCTTCCTTATTGACAAGCCTACCGCATGACATGTCACAGCAGTCTCGTGTGTGTGTGTGTGTGTGTGCGTGTGTGTGTGTGCGTGTGTGTGTGCGTGCGCCTCAGGGACGTTTTCACACATGATCAGCGCTGCGGCGCTGAGTGTCCGTGTGTGCTCACCCCGCAGTGCCTCTTGGTCCTCCTTACAGCCCTCCTTGGCGGCGCCTACGAGTGCCTGCTGGCCTGTGGCGCCTATATATAATGTTGTCGGTCGGCTGTCTTCGGTATGCGATACAAAAGAAACGGCGCGCGATGCAACTGCCCGGCCCGGCCCGACGGTGTGGTGCGGTGTGACGTGGTGAGCTCCACCGAGTGCTTATTGCGGTTTTGCCGCGGGGAGGGATGCTCAGGCAAGCAGGCACAAGAGACCTTCCCCCAGTTCGTGGGAGCAGGGGGCGGGGCAGGGAGCCGAGTGGTCTGAGCGGTGCGGCTGCGGCGAGAGCGCCGGAGCGGTAGGCAGACCCGCAGCGCTGCGGTGCGCGACAGTGCGGGCTACCCGCTCCCCGCCTGCGACCAGCCCGGCGGCCGTGCACTCTCTCTCTCTCTCTCTCTCTCTCTCTCTCTCTCTCTCTCTCTCTCTCTCTCTCTCTCTCTCTCTCTCTCTCTCTCTCTCTCTCTCTCTCTCTCTAGCGGCTTTACAATCCCTACGGAGGCACAAGGAAATACTTCCCCCACTGTTAAAAAGAGGCTTGTTGAAAGCTTGTTGAACGCATTCAAAACGCCTGTGCTCGCTTGGTGCTAAATATTCCTCATTATGACCATATATCCTGTCACTATAGAACGTTAAATTGGTTGTCACTCCAGCAACGCAGGGATTTTTCCATACTATGTATATTAAAGAATGCACTGTTAAATAAAACCCCCCTGTACCTGTATGAAAAATTTATGTTTGTTAAAGATGTACATGGTATTAATCTACGAGGTTCTAAACCGTTGCTAAGGCTACCTTTGCACTCCACTGATAAAATGAGAGGGGCTTTCTGGATATACTCCGTTACACTGTGGAATTCGCTACCTGAGCACATTATGTTATGTAAAACTTTGGCTAACTTTAAGAAAAAAAATGTTAAGACACCTACTAAAATCTTAACTATAAAAAAAAAACTAGCTATGTACTCCATGTTTGAACTAACCGGTCTTACGTTAACTGCTATGTCAAACTGAACATATTTATTTTGCCCAATAGCTGATGTACTAAATAAGACTTAATAGTCTTCAGTACTATTATTTTCAATAAATATCAAAAATATCAAAAAAAAAAATCAAATATCTCTGGTAGTACCAGATGGGCCAGCAGAAAATTGAGAAATCCCATGCAATTCCTGTTTCTTTGACTAGACCCCAAACCCGTATACTTGACACTTTTAAGGCGTAAATCAGAAATAGGTAAATTATACTCCGGGGGAACTTATAAAGCTGTTATAATGTTGATATAAAAGAAAGAAGATGGTGATCGCCGTGGTGGTGGTAACTCATGTGAGTTCCTACGTCGCAGGGAAGTCCTGCAATGAGTGCGAGGCCTCTGGACGGATGTACTCTGCAAACTCAAGTGTAGTACAGTACTGCAGTAAATAGTGTGAGACCAATGGTCAAGCAGTAAAAAGTGTAGGACCCGTTGTGTCCTACAGTATTTAGTGCAGGACACAACGGGTCCTAAACTATTTACTGCAGGACCATTGGTCTCACACTATTTACTGCAGTAGTATGCTACACTTGAGTTTGCAGAGTATGTATTTTATAGACTTGCTAGGAAACTGATCACCTCCCATCAGCCATGTTGGGTCTATCTGTCTGTAGGGAGGTAAGATCAGCTATAGCGACTTAATTTGCATATAAGTGCTAACACGATCTTCTTATTGTGTTTGCAGGTGAGTACCGAGGAGTGCAGTGCGGAGCACCCTATTCTTGTCGTGAGTACGCTAGAGACCTGCAGAGAGCGAGCTATTAGAGCAAGCGCCCGCTACTGTTGCCGCGCGCACCGAATAGCTCTCATTGCTCTCAGATTTCTTGCTCTGCTCTGCTCTGCTCTGGAACCAGCGGCGCGAGCAGCGCGAGCAATCTTGCTCTCAGTAGCTCTCGCCTGGTCGAGCTGTGGCGGCGCGTTGCGCCGGCCTGGCAGACTGCGAGCAGAGCAAGCAAGCTCTGGCTACCGCGGCAGCCAGCACTGCACCGAGCACTGCGAGCAGCTCCAGACTCTGAGAGCTAACTAATAGCTCTCGAGCAGCTCGATTGCTCCAGAGCAGAAGGAGCTCGCCTCTCGACAATACGCATGGCATCCGGATAGTAGCGGCTGCGTCCGCTGTCGAGCGTCTCGGCGCTGAGAGCAAGTTTGCTCTCGTACCCCGGCCGGCGGAGCATTGCTCTAATAGCTCGCTCTCTGCAGGTCTCTAGAGTACGCAGCACTGACGTAAGTTTTCAGGCGTACGATCCACCGTGCGCCGCCGCTTTGTATCTCGATTTAGACGATTTTGAGACTTGCTTTAGTTTCCCCAGGGGGCTCAAAGCCCTGCTGCGCTCTAATGTGCCCGAGATAGAGGAAAAGAAAGAGAAAGAGCGAGCAAAAGAGAGAGCCTTTTTTTTTTCGGTAATAGAGGCGGAGGAGAAGCAATGATAAACGACGCGGAGGAAAGCGGGAGAAGAAAGATTTGCTGTTGACAGCTGCAGGGGGCGCTGCACACGGTGTTCCCCGCCCGGCACTCGGAGGGAAAAACAGAACATAGTCGTAACTGGTAGGCCACACAGAAAGTACTTTGCCCCCCCCCCTACCCCGCCGCGCCCCTCACTTACAAAACGACGGCGTGGCATCGCTTCGCCTTGTTGTTATTTGGGATAATTACGTGGGACAGCGTGGCGGGGCGTGGCGGCCCGGTCCCGGCCTGGTAAAGTCCCTCTCCCCGCCTCTCCCGAGCCCATACCGAGCCGAGCTGAGCCGAGCCCCGTCCCGTGGCACCGGCCCGCTTCACGTATACTGTACAGAGGTCGGTTTCAGAGCCCCGCCGTCACAGCGCCCCCTGCCTGGCAGTGCAATGTGTGCAAACAGCTAAGAGCGAGTGCGCACCACCGTCAGCTCGTAGAGGCGTCGTAGTACAGTAGAGCTGGTCAAATTTTGTTTTTAGAAATAAAAATAATAATAATAATAATAATAATAATAATAATAATAATAATAATAATAATAATAATAATAATAATAATAATAATAATAATAATAATAATAATAGAGAAGGAACCTATGTTTTAAAACTTATAATTTGTTCCAAACTGTAATAACCTATTGCTTGCTTTCCAAAAGGCAATTACAAGTAAGAAGTAAGTCATTTTCAAAGTCTCTCCATCGGCAAGAAGTCGGTAGTTTGCTTCTAATGCCCCCCCCCCTTTTTTTCCCCTCTTCATCACACCTGTGCTTACGTAAATCTAAAAGTCACCCGCACAGTGCAAGCACGTGTTGCTGCGCAATTACGCCCTCTTGTGTGTGTCTGTGTGCGTGTGTGTGTGGTGCGGGTGCGAGAGAGGGCGCGGCGGGCCTAACGAGACGGCAGGGGAGGGTCCGGGCGGCGGCCGCCAGACCTGGCCGTCAGTGACATCCTAATACGTGCCGAAAAGCTAATGCTTTGCGCCACCCGGCTCGGCGCGGGATCCCGCAGGCGGGGCGGGGTGGGGCGGGGCAGGGCGGGGCAGGGCGGGGTGGGGTGGGGCGGGGCGGGGCGGGGGCGGTGCTGCCGGGACACTGAGCGGCAGGCAGGCAGGTGAGTTCATTACCTGGACCACTTTCGACGACCGCGCGCCGACGCCGAAATCAAAGCGACCGGGGGCGCCCTCTGTGCCGGGCAAGAGTGCCGCCCCGCCGTGCTCCGCCCTGGCCAGGCCAGGCTCGGGCGCATTAAGACAGTTTTCAGTGGAAGACAAAGGAGAGGTTAAGAGATTGCTGTCCAAGCAGCAGGACCTACACCCACAGGCCGAGCCCTGCCTCGCGACCAGAGCCCCGCCAGGCCAGTCGGCTTATTCCGAAGAAGCGCTCCTCTCTCTCTCTCTCTCTCTCTCTCTCTCTCTCTCTCTCTCTCTCTCTCTCTCTCTCTCTCTCTCTCTCTCTCTCTCTCGCACCTATTCGGCAAAGTCTATGAGCGCGAGAGCGCGAGAAAGACAGGGCGATAGAAAATCGTTCTTCGGAATAAAGTTGGCAGGGCCCGGGCCCGGGCGGCGGGAATGAAGTATGATCAGGTCAGCTCCTCGGCCTTGTTGTGCTGCTTGTGTGTGAGTCGCGTCGCCCTGCCTCGCACCCTGCCTCGCCCTGCCTCGTCCCGCCTCGGTATGTCGCGGCCGAGACCGATGACATGGCACGGCCTGGAGACAACCTGGACGGGAAACAAGTTAGTGAAGATCTCAGGTACCATCCAACCTACCCTCTCCCTCTCTGTCCATCCCACTTCAGCACTCTCTCTCTCTCTCTCTCTCTCTCTCTCTCTCCCTCTCTCTCTCTCTCTCTCTCTCTCTCTCTCTCTCTCTCTCTCTCTCTCTCTCTGTGTCTCTCTCTCTCTCACAATGTAATCTAAATGTAATTTTAATGTGTAATTCTCTCACTGTAAACTTGTTTTGAGTCCCTTTTAGTAGACCTCATCAAACCCAAATTCAATTCAATTCAATTCTCTCTCTCTCTCTCTCTCTCTCTCTCTCTCTCTCTCTCTCTCTCTCTCTCTCTCTCTCTCTCTCTCTCTCTCTCTCTCTCTCTCTCTCTCTCTCTCTCTCTTTCATTTTCTCTCTTTCTCTCCTTTTTTTCTCTTTCTCTCACGGACTCCTCCATTGTAAGTTTATAACGAACAAGTGCTCTTCGTAACGTATAAAGGATTTGGATTCCATGTAATACAAACAAATTCTTTGTATTACGAACGGCAGGTTCAAATCAGGGACTGTTTGTTATATAAAGAAAAAGTGTTTGTACCATGGCTGCTACAGATTCTATGTTTACAAACACGATTCTACGTAATACGAAGACCGCTGTATGTAAGAAACTAACCGTGTCCTGGTCGAATCCCGTTCACTATCCTCCATACAGCGTGTGTTTGACTGATTTCGAGTCCGTGTCGTGTGCGGGCTGGGCTAGGGAGCGGGGTCAGGCGGGGGTTAAGAAGATTCCGAGTCGGCTCGTTATCCCACCGATTCCCTCCAGCCGGCCGCGCCGCTGGGCGGGCAGCTGAGGTGGGCAGGGCGGGCAGGGCCACCGTTGCGGGCGTTCTTTGGGACGGCGAGGGCGCCGCCGCCCCGCCCGCCCCACCCTAGCGCCAATTACAAGGGGGCACGCCGCCGCTGACGACACGCCACGCCTCCGCCCCGCCGCGGTGGCCGGGACCCAAAGCGCGCGCGAGCGCCGGGAAAAAAGAGGAAAACGCCGATTGCGAATAAAGTAAATAATAAAAATAATAACAAGTGGGTCTCGTTTGGTGGGCCGGGCCGAGTTGGGCCAGTGGCGGTGCCGGTCCGTGTGAACCCCCGGGCGCCGGGCCGGGCATCGTCACCGTGAACTCCACGACGACGGAGCAGTATGCAGTAAATTAGTGCAAAACCCCGCCTTACCCTGAGCTTCGTATTGGTTTTTGTGATGTCTCGACCCTGAATGCCTCACTTCTGAGCAAACACAAGAAGGGGTCAGCCTCGATGGTGGAGGAGGGTGAGATGGATTACGGTGGATATGGTCAAGACTGCATTATGGTCTCTGCAACACGCCAATAGCACTCATTTTGTCTCTTTGCGGTCACTTTACTTTGGTTGCCTGGAATGTCCACACTGAAATTATAATAGTCACATTGAGCAAAGCATTTCTTCATCGCTCAATTAAAGTGAGGTTCACTAAGACGACTCAAAACAAGTCTTTTTTAATATTATGAAATCGCTACAGTAGAGTGACGTTTGCTGACTTGACTCAAAAAGAGTCTTGAAAATCGCCGGAAACGTCATCAAAATGACTAATGGAGCGATGGTAATCCGCGTCTCGCTCTCTCAGGAGCATTAAACTTTGGTACAGAATAAAGTCGCTCTTCCAAGAGCGACAAAATCGACTCCTCCATTTTAAGTGCAAGGCCTTGTGGAAGATGTCGGTTTTTAATAATTTTTTGAAAAATTAGGTTTTTAACGTAGATTTTTTGTGAAATTTTTTTTTTACAAAAGGTGCGCTGTCATAATGATTTTCTACCCTTCAAAAAATTGGAACAATTTTCTGTCACGTCCTGCATTTAAAAAATAAAAAATTGGACCTATAGTGTGTTTTAATTAGAAAAGGGAGAAGAATAGCGGATAGAACAAAAGCGTCCTGATTGGCTGAGCGCTTCGCGCCACGTGAGCGCGCTAGTGGTGGTGGGGGGTAGTGGTGGAGGGCTCAGACAATCAGGACGCTTTTTGTTCTATCCGCTATTCTACTCCTTTTTGTAATCGAAACGCACTATACGTACCTAGCACGTAGCGCGAGCCGGCCCCGTGCAACCCCTTTGGACGGACCTGCCCCCTGCCCCAGCCCCGTGCACCCTTACCTGACCTGCTCTCTGTCCTGTCCGAACCCACAGGAGGACATCACGCTCGATGTGAAACGTTTGCGTCAATATTTTTTCTTGTCGACGTTGAGGAGATGTGACGGATGCCAGGGCTGACCGCATAGCAACCTCACTCTTTCCACTCCACGTCCACGCCGTACCCCACTCCAACTGCATCGTCGGCAAACCCACTTCGCGGAAATGAGAAAAAAAAGCCGAGAGGGGTGGTCTCTGAGAGGGGCGAGACACAAACTTCGCTCCCGTGGGGATGTGTGTGCAAATACTGAGGAGATTGGTAGTTAGACTAGGTGGAGCAGACCCTGAGGACGGGGTCAGGCCAGGTCGGGCCAGGCACATGCGCTGATCGGCCGCAGAACGGTGATTCCGCTCAGTGGTTTCGTCACTCTGTCCTTGTCGCACTCATGGGGCACGGCCATATATAGGAAACAAAGAGAGAGGACACTACTGCGGGCTGTTCGGAATCATCCTGCACCCAGCTTCAGAAGATCGTTTTCTAGTGCCCTCTCACTCCTGCTAACGAGACCCATGCGTGTGACAAGGACGGAGATACGAAAGCGCTCTTCTGAATCTGACGGCTGAAGGTACAACACAGTGCCGCGCGCCGCGCTGCTGTTATGCAGCCCGCTGCACTTCCGCCCGGGGGTCGCAGGCCGGGGGGGGGGCGGGGCAGGTGGGGCGGGGCAGGCGGGGCGGGGCGGGGCGGGGCGGGGCGGGCGTGGCCGGGGGTGGGGCCGGGGCGGGGGTGCGTCTCGTGTAATGAAATGGCTCACTCGTCGAGGAGTTGCAGAGTGATTGACCGAGGCGGGGGCGGCGGGGGCGGCGGGGGCCGCACACGCCTGTTGTCCGTGCGTACCTAGCATTCACCGGCCCCTCCCCCCTCCGCTCCCCTGATGGGACTCAATGCGGAGCGCGGGGACAACGAAAGACGCGGGTCGGCATGGGTCAAAGTGCGGCTGAGGCTAAATGGGATCAAAAGGATGCTTTGGGGGTGGGGTGGGGGGTGGGCCGCGCCCCCGCCGGGGTTGTGTTCACACAAGTCCTGTGTGATAACGGCTGCGGGGCGGGGCGGGGCGGGGCGGGGGCGGGGCGGGGCGGGGCGGGGCGGGGCGGGGCGGGGCGGGGCGGGGCGGGGCGGGGCACCGCGCGGGGGCCACGGCAGCTGCGGTGTCTCGTGCGCGTTGGGTGGCGGCCGCCCCGCCCCAACCCCTGCGGGGCCCTTCTGCGTCTATACATACCAGATGAGTTGTTTAGCTGCTATTTCCGTTTTTATAGTGTGTGCGACTTGGCTCGGCCTCGGCTCGAATCACCTTCATCCAGAGGATGAGGGTGATAGTCCAGGCCGCACATTGTAAAAGATTTCAGGAAATCCTGGTAGGCGCGAAGTTCGTTTATGTTTTTGTTTCACTAAATAGATCGGTAGATAATGATTTATATAGAAATTTACTTTAAAAATTCTAGCCTTATGGGTCATGTTATTGAATTTGTTTTATTTCAGGGGCACTAGTTCGGCGGGTCACATGCCAAATGTTAGCTTTCTACTTGCTCAATCGATTAAGAAGTTAGTCTCTCAGTAAAAATTGTCCGATCAGCTTGATTTTTGAACTGTAGGCCTACGCTCGTTATGCAATTGGCACCCGGACTCCGCTTTTACATTTTTATTCTAACGTGTCGTTCGAAATTTTATTTTTTGAACTACTGTGAATGAGTTGAATCAACAAGTCCCCGGCCACGGTCCTCCTCCCCTGCGCGCCGCGCCGAAGGGTTGAGCAGCCGCAACAATGGAGACTCGGCTCGGCTCCTCTTTCCACGTTGCTTTCCCGAGACAAGTCGAGTATTACCATAGAAACAGAGATTTTAGATCGAAATTTCTCAAAATTGGCCTCTAACTTTGGGCTGGCATTTCAGCAGTGAACTAAGGACATCGAGTTCTACATCTCTGCCAAGTCTTATCCGGTCTTATCAAAATCGTATAGAAAAATCAGGATTTAGGTAAGGGGCCACACTGATAAAAAAATAATCGGATCCGCCGACAAAACCATGAGGCTACTTCGTGCCTAAAAATATCAGTCTTGGATACGGAGCCTGTCAAGGTGTTCCGTACCCCATTTTTCGGAATGGGGTTACGGAAATTTACACCGGACCTGGCCACTGTGCCTACTATTTTTACATGCGTTAGCATTGGGAAGGGGGTACGGAACGGCGCTACCCAGTCCGTACCCAAAACGGTAACCGCCGGAAATGAACTAGCAGTAATTTTTCCTTACTTTGGCACCATACCCTCATTTTTATTGCTTTATAGAATCGCTGGGAAACGTATGTCAATTGTTTTATATGGCCCCTTACGGGAGAAAAAAATCTGCACAAGGGATTCTGATAATATTATAACTGCAGTAAGAGTTATGTTAGGTGTGAGTTTGCTCGAAAAAATTGCATAAGCTTCCGCATTAGGTGGTGCTGAATGAACATTTTGTCTGCAGTGTTGTGGACGTCAGTATCACATCTGTCTTTTCTGTAATTTTTCTTAATTTTCATGTGAATTTGCCGATCACTAGTTATGCTTTGTAGCGGGGCGGTAAGCCTTGAAATCCCCGAATTGGATCATGTCTTACCTTCACACTGTAGACTCTTGAGTGTGCGTCCGCATGTGTGTGCGCGTCTCCGCGTCGACCCGGGACCCAAAAGATTGTTTTGCAACAAATCCGCTTTTACTTACCTTCCATTGGGGGATGCTGGATGCTTTACGCTGCACTTCCCTTCTTTAGCTTCGTCCTCACAAGGTCTCGTCAGAGAGAGAGAGGGGGGGGGGGGCGTGCGGGCGTGCGGGGGAAGGGGGAGGGAGACGCCTGCTCGCAAGGTAAACATAGAGAAGGCGCGGCCCCACTGCGCGGTGCGCTTTGAATGGATGGCAAAAGTTTAGATGACAACAATATGGAAAAGGTAGCGGGAAGTAGCGGAGGACGAAAGAGGAGATAGCGTAAGGAATAAGTGGCGGGGCGGGGCATGGTACGTATTAGTGGTACAGCCCCAGGTGCTGTGTGCTCTGCCCTGCAGCGCTTTGAAAGTCGAAAGCTGGATTCTGAGCGAGTCCGACGCGATGGTGTCGGCTGGAGGGAATGGACAGGGTATAGGATATTCCGCTGGAACGAAACCGGAACCTAAATAAGAAAAGCACGACCGACACATCTGTTTCCTCCTAGGCCCTGATTGGTCAACGGTGACGTCATTGTAGCGATCAGTCAATGAGCGCGAAGGAGGAAACAGAGCCGACGGCCGTGCTTTTCTTCTTTAGGTTCCGGTTTCGTTTCAGCGGAATACCCTATTGAGCTCCACCGTCTCGCGCTTTAGATCTGTTTTTGAGTAAGAGTCCGATTGTGTGGGTGTGCGTGCCTCACATGATTACCTTTTTGCACACTTTCTACAACATGATTCTATCTATCTCTGTCTATCCATCTATCTATCTATCTATCTATCTATCTATCTATCTATCTATCTATCTATCTATCTATCTATCTATCTATCTATCTATCTATCCTGTCGCTGCTAAGCTGCGGCCCAGCGTTGCCCCCGCACGCGTCGCGCCCCACGCATCGCACGCATCGCGTCGCCTGCGTGGACCCATACAGTAGTTAGCGCGACAATGTCACACTGGAATTATCAGTGGGCAAGTGTGACACTGTCACACTCTGACACTTATACTCTGCAAACTCAAGTGTAGTACAGTACTGCAGTAAATTGTGTGAGACCAATGGTCTTGCAATAAAAAGTGTAGGACCCGTTGTGTCCTACAGTATTTAGTGCAGGACACCCTGTGTCAGACAGTTTTTAGTGTAGGACACCATATGTCAGACACAGGGTGTCCAGCATTAAAAACTGTAGGACACAACGGGTCCTACACTTTTTATTGCAGGACCATTGGTCTCACACTATTTACTGCAGTACTGTACTACACTTGAGTTTGCAGAATATCTGAAGCGACAAGCCTTTTGCCGCTGCTGCTGGCTTGGGGAGGGCGGGACAGGGGGAGGGGTGATGGATGCAAATGCACGTACTCCTCCTACACCGTGGCTGGCCTGAGGGTCCTGCCGAGCGATTCCGAAGATCGTTTTCATACCTCTGTTCTCGTCGCACTCATGGAGCACATCTATGGCCAGCATAGGGCACCGCTGTTGGTGCAACAAGGACGGAGCGATGATAGTGATCTTCTGAATCAGTCGGCCGGCCGACCTCTCCACGCCACGCCCCGCGCCGCACCGCCACCACGCCGAGACAACGTTGAAGCCGCACCCGGGTCGCTCCAGGTGTGAAAAATGTTTGCTAAACAATGTGATGGGGCATGGCCAGGGCATGGCCGTGCCCAGGCCCGGGTTCGGTTCGGAGACGGGGGAGGAGCGAGGACACGTACTACTACTGGGAAGTACCGCACAGCCCGGCTCGCCCTGAGCCGGCCCGCGCGGGCCAGCACAGCCCATTCAGAAGCAGCCCCGCAACGCAGGGGCTGGTGTGTTCGGGCACCTTACGTCACACACACACACACACACACACACACACACACACACACACACGGTAGACAACGGGGTTATCCACCTGGTACAATGTAGTAAGTGTGGCTAAGGGACTGTTATGTCTCAGTAGATACCCTGGAACCATTAAAAAAAAAAACGCGTAACCCCCCGGTACCAGCCTCTTTTGCATAACAACGATTGGACTGCACCACCTATAGCTTCTGATACTCCTCCTCCTCCTTCAAGCTTATGATCTTCGCTCTCCTTTTCCTGCACCTCCGAGCTTCTGGTCCTGCTCCTGCACCTGCCGCTGCCTGCACCACCAGGACACCGTGACCGTGACGACATGCCTCTAATTACTGTCCGCGCGCTGTGCTCGGCTCGGTGGTGCGGGGGCGGTGCACGGCAGGGTAAAGCTGGCCCGTCTGCTTCGCAAGAGAATTTCTTATTGTTCCAGCTTCTGGCAGAACAGACCAGAGCACACCTCTGATAATATTGACCGCACAAACAAATTTTACTGCTATGTGCGCGTGGTTGACGCAGGTAACGCCGATGAGGGAATAGCGTTCCGTATCAGTCAAAACCAAGCAAATCGCTGATAAAATATTAACTCGTCGAACTCGAATGTTCGGTGAACAGTGGGTGCCCCTCCCCCGCTTTGTTGCGTTCACTCATATCGACAGTGGCAGGCAGGCCGCAGGTCCCATCTCTGTCGGACTGCACGACATGAAGGGAAGGACCACGCCCATTCAACACGACACTGAGGGAAGACCACAAGGTATAGCGGGGCCGACCGAATAACTCTAGCCGCATGTTGTCTTTTTATTTGACTTTTCTCTCTTTTTTCACTCCTTTTACTGGCTATGAAGAAAGAGCCGTCGGAATCTCTCTCCCTCCCTCTCTCTCTCTCTCCCCCCCCTCTCTCTCTCTCTCTCTCTCTCTCTCTCTCTCTCTCTCTCTCTCTCTCTCACACACACACACACACGCACACACCCTTTCTCGTGAGCCTGCAGCAGGTCTGGGTGCGTGCGTGCCCTCGCCCGGCTGTGACGGCTTGGTGTCACTGATAGTTCCTCTACCGACGCCGACGCCGCCTCGCTCTCCTGGAGAACTCCCCCTCTCTCTCTCTCTCTCTTCCGTAAGCTGCTCCCGGCACGACTACTCCAGGTATCACCTAGGTGAATCCATCGGCCTGCATTTATTGGCGACCCGTGACCGTGTGAATGGTCGTCGGGATTTGGCCGGGCTGGGGCGGCACCCAGGACCCTGACCTGGCCCGGCTCAGATGCATCCTGGTCTGCATTCCTGGACCTGCCTCGCGACAGCGGGTAGAAACATAGTACAGGAGGACAGAGGCAATGCTCGAACCAACGACATAGGTAACTGGGGCGAGGTCTGGGCTCTTAAACGGCTTCTCCGATTGGAAGAAAACGAAAAAGATTTGGAAAAATGAAATTTCGCAAGCCTTGCATGATTTGAATAGTAATCAGTGTACATTGTACACTCTTTCATTATCAGAGTACCATGTGTTAGATCAGGAACAATCACACAAAATCTTGTTAAGCCAACACGAACCTGGTTTCAGTAACACTAGCAATGTTGGACTTGCTGTTTACAAAGTTGGCGCTTCCAAATAGGAGCACCGCAACCACCATGCATGGTTGTCCCTGGCCTAACTCACGATGGTTGCTGCAGGGGTTCATTTTTCTCGGTGTACAGTACAGTCGAGCCACGCCACCCCCGTTGCACGGCAAAAACAATGTCTGATCACTGCAAACCCTGGAATCCAATTTCTCACCCAAAATGGGAGAGGACACTTTTCCATACTAAATTAGAGTGAGAATTTTTATCCTCACTCTTTTCGAGCGAGATTATTCTGAGCCTCGCTCTATTTGAGTAAGGATTTTTTAACCTCACTTAATTTGAGCACGAATTCTCACTTTATTTGGGCGAGGTCTCCAAACTCTTTCTCAAAAAGGGCGAGGAAAAAAATTCTTACTCTCCAGAGAGTAATAAAATTGCCCTCAAATTCTCACTCGTAAGGGGGCGAGAATTATGACTCGTAGATTTCCAGTGATTTTCTGATAAAAATGGGAAAACTTTAAAAAGCTCTGATTTTGAGGAAAACTGCAAAAATTTTAAGAGAGTCCCGTAGAAGGAAAACATTACACAGTTTCCCGTAACCTTTAGGAAACATCCTTAAAATATCAAGGAGCTTTCCTCAACATCAGTGAGCTCCTCAAAGTATTCCCATTTTCCTCTAAAAATCAGACATTGTTTTTACCGGTTTTCACCCAGTTTCCGTGATGGTTGGATCCGCCCCGTGTTCGCGATACACTGTACTTTGCTGTTGTGAAAGTGCGGCGGCGCAATCACCGCAGCGGGGGATGAACAACTCTGAAATTCTTGTACACCTCGTAATTCATAAGAATTCAAAAGAGAGAGAAAAAAAGAAAAAACCACCAGAAAAATTCAGTAAAATTAATTTTAAAAAACATTTAAAACCGAGTTTGAAACTTTATGAAAATTCTCAAAATATGGGGAAAATTCGGGAACATTCACAAAAATTCACAAAATCTGTACGGTACACCAACATTAAGAGTTATGGCTTCCCCCTCCCCACGCAGTGCACAGAGCTCGCAGCGACCGGGGCAGGACGCGGTAAGGCGGGTTATGAGTCGAGCGGCGGCGCCCCGCTCTGCGGCTGCCGAAAAGCAACCAAGTGAGACGTTATTCCGAAAATCACGTGGCCAACCTCACCTCGTCGCAATCCATGCGGTGCCGTGCCGGCCCGCCCCATCAGTCCCGGCCCCGGCCCGGGACATCAGTCAGTCCCATCACCTGCGCCGACAACCTGGAGGCTGGGATCCGGGGCGGGATCCGGCCGATTCAATCCAACATCCCAAACTCTCCCACATCCTCGGGCCTGACGGCACGGCGGGCGAGGCGAGGCGGCCTCTGTGTGTGTTTCACGTTTGCTGAGGGTGCGTGGCGCGCAGGCCGCGCGGGGCGGGGCGGGGCGGGGCGGGGCGGGGCGGGGCGGGCCCCACAGGTCGCGGGGCGGCAGTGCTCGGGTCAAAGTCAAAGAGGCCCCCCCTCTTCCACCCTGCTGACGTCCAGGGCTGGGCTGAACTGGACCCGGCTGGCTGCGGCCCGGCGGTGGCCACCGCCGGCACACGTTCTTGTTGTCGAGATAAATGGTCGTGAAAAATTTCCGCGTAAATCTCATCGGGGGCCCCTTTTTGTGACCTCTCTGGCCGCTTACATAAACAGAGCGCCCCGCCCCGCCCGCACCATACAATAACCCGAGGCGTTCTGCGGGCCTTATCCGTTGGTGCTGTGTGAACGTGGCGTGGCGAGGAGATGAGGCAGACCCGGACACTGCGGGGGGGCAGCCGATGGACTAATAGTCATGTCTTGGTAGTCTTATCGCTTTAGGTTTTTGCTGTTTTCTCCCCTTTGTGTGTGTGTTGATCGGTTTGTACGAAAAAAATATGTCGAATGGTTCACCGAGTTTGCGTAACCTTGCGGTTTCGAAGGCGCCGACCATAGTAGCGCGCGAACCGGCGCGAACCCAGGCCGCCTTTGCCGCGTCGATCAAGGCACCTCGGGGCGTGGCTGGGCGTGGCTTGACCGGGGGCGGGTAGGGCGTGGTGGCTGGGCGGAGGGCGGGGCGGGGCGGGGCGAGGCGGGGCGAGGCGGAGCGGAGCGTGGTGGCTGGGCTGGGGGCCCGCACACCGCGCCGCTGCCCGCCCTCATTACCGCTAACAAATGAGTCAACTTTGTGTGTCTGTGTCGGCCAATTTTGCGCCTTGTAATCGCCACAAACAATATCGGCGGCGCGGCCAGAGGTGGCCCTCCACCCGCCACGCCCCGCCCGCAAACGCGCCGGCCCGGAACAAGAAGAACCAAACTAAACATCCGAGTCCTCTGCTGGACCCGACCGAACCCTCCGCCTGGTCCTGCACTCTCCCACCCACCAAGGAGGCTCATGAGGCGGTTCGGGGCGGGGCGGGGCGGGGCGGGGCGGGGCGGGGCGGGGCGGGGCGGGGCGGGGCGGGGCGGGGCGGGGCGGGGCGTCACCCGGCAGGGCCGAGCAGCACAGCGCCGCTGCAGTGTGCAATCTTACATATCACCGGACAGCTCTCCGGGCTTTGAGCTCCGCCGTCGATGCTCACCCCGCCCCGCCCCACCCCGCCCCCCCCCGCCCCCCCCCCCCCCCCCCCGCCCCACCCCGCCCCGCCCCACCCCTCCCATCCTCGCCGTACCCTGCCCCGCCCCGCTCTGTCCACACGTGGGGACCCCGGCTGGGGCCCAGACTGGGAGACCTGTTCGGAAATGGCGGTCTAATCATCGAATGCCCCTCGTTGAAAGTCGACCGCCAAAGGCGGAAAAAGAGGGAAACCCCGAAATGGGAGGGAACCCCTGATCTGTGTGTGTGTGTCTTGTTTGCCGCTGCGGGATGGGTTTAAAGATTACCTTGTCAGTGCAGCAGAAAACAAATCGAAAACAAGGGAGAAAGAAAGGAAACAACTACGTACCTCTCTCTCCACGCAATGCAATCAGCGTGTGAAAATTTCTTTCATTGACATTTTTAGCGGTATTATGTGCGCGCGCCAGTCTGATTGTGTGTGCGTATATATATGCGAAGCGCCGTGGCTTTTAGGACGCTATTATTCTCCAGCAACGTGCAAGGACGTTTCTGGCCGTGTAAGGTGCGGGTGGGGTATGAATCATCGCTGGCCAGGCCTGCTCCCATCTGATGCAGCCCATAGCCAGAGCCAGGCCTTGCTCGGGGGTCCAGGTCCAGCTGCCCAGCCGCGCCCGGGCCGCCGGGCCCCAACGGACCCCACCGGCTGTACCCCGGGTCCATTTCGAGTAAAAAACGTAATTATGCTGCCATGCGCAGTGTTGACGGCGTCGTGGCGGGCGGAGTGTGGCGGGGCCGCCGGGGTGCCCCCCCCCCCCCCCGCGCGCGCGCGCGTGTGTGTGTGTTTGTGCACTGATAATAAAAGTGTTCAACTGGGCCTTCACATGGAAATGTTTCACACTACGTTGCATACTCTCATGTGTTGACTGGTGATTTACATTCTTCACTGTGAAAAATATCTTTGTAGATTTACGATAAATTTTGTAAATCGTGATTTACAAAATATGTTGTAAATTGACGACGGACCTTTTTTGCTTGTGAATGAATTTCAAGCCGATATGTAGAGCTTGTAATTTTACGATTTGCAATTGTAATTTTACTGCACTTCGTGAAAATTTTTCCTGTAAAGTTACGACTATTTTTCACAGTGTTGAACAGTAAATTTGAACACTACATGGTGTCCAAACCTGCACGTTTAACCCTCAAGCTAAACACTTTTACGTGTTCAAATATACTGTTAAACACTCTTTAGTATAGAAATTTCCAGTCAAACTCGCAAAAGTGTGCAACGTAGTGTTCAACACTTTAATGTGCACGCCAATTGAACACTTTTTTTTAAATCAATGTGTGTGTTAACCATCTTAAAAAGCTCACACGCTACATTTCGACGTAAATCTACGCGGTGAACGCCCTTCAGCCCCGCAGCTGATTGTGAATTTTCCGAGGGGTCGACAGCTCGTGTTCTCCTGTGTTCCAGGCTAGACGTTCTCCGAATAAACTCCGCGTACTCCGGGTGTACTCCGTGTTCTCCGGGTGTACTCCGAGCGTTCTCTGAGCGTAAAATTTGCCTGTTCTCCGGCTGTTCACCGGTGTTCTCCGAAGAACTCCGACTGTACTCCGACTGTGCTATTTGTTCTCTCGCTGTACTCCGTCTTCTCCGGCTGTACTCCGAGTACTCCGACCAAACTCCTGTGTCCCCCAAAAACCCGAGTTGTCGACCCCTCGGAATTTTCACCGCGCGAGTCAGCGGTGATGATACTGCAAGCAATGCGGTACTATAGGATTGACCGCACACTACAGAGAAAAACACTGTGAGCTTTCAGAGTGACAGAAATTGAAGTTGAGTGTGTGTGAGAGAGAGAGAGAGAGAGAGAGAGAGAGAGAGAGAGAGAGAGAGAGAGAGAGAGAGAGAGAGAGAGAGAGAGAGAGAGAGAGAGAGAGCGCTGGCGTTTAGCGCGCATGAGCACGCCACCGACTCGCTGCAGCCCAGTCTGTGCTCCCGTCCGCCGCGGAGATGTAATAAAATGATGATGATAATAATAATAACATCATCGTGTGTGCGTCCGACTGTTAAAGCGAGCGAAAATCCTGACGCGCCATTGAGCAAGGCCTGCGAGTGCGCTCGGACCAGGCCCGGGGCCGGGGCCGGCGTGCGTGCTTGCTCTGGAAGTAGATATGTGGTTCGCTATTGTCGGTGGTCGCTGTTTGCCGCCTTTTCCTCAGGGGGCCCCGCGCCCCCTCCCTCTCAGCGCCACCCGTCCAATTCCTGACCGAGATTAATGGAGCGTGATGTTTTATTCCCGGCCGTGCGGATTGATATATTTATGGGAGGCCGACAGCTGGACCGGACCGGACCGCACGCTCCGGGGCGGGGCGGGGCGGGGCGGGGCGGGGCGGGGCGGGGCGGGGCGGGGCGGGGCGGGGCGGGGCGGGGCGGGGCGGGGCGGGGCGGGGCGGGGTGGGGCGGGGTGGGGCGGGGTGGGGCGGGGTGGGGCGGGACGCAGGGGGTGGACCTGCGGCCGTTCCGTTCAGGAGCACGGCGTGACGGGATACTCGCGACGGAAAACCTTGGTCAGGGTACTTGATATTTTATTTCGATATCACGGATGTCACGCAGCAGGTCAGGCGCGTTTTAAGGGGGAAGTGGGGGGAGGGGGGGGGGGGGCGATGGCCCCCATCCCCCTGTGGCCTCTAGATAGCCACCTAAAAGGTAGGCAAATTTTGCTACAAAACCCCTGTGTGTAGGCAACCTGAAGGGCACCGCCCCCCCCTGTCGGTCGGACCTTAATACGCCCCTGCAGCAGGTTGCAGTTTGGTCGAACGAACGCTTCATGAACACGTCTTTTTCAGAGCGAGCGCAGTAATGACGTCGTGAACTACGTTCTCTCTCACTCTCTCACTCAGCCGCAGCGACAACTTGCGGGAGAAAAAAAGGGACTGTCTAAAAAAACGAGTAAGTGTAATGCGTTTCCAAACTGGAGAATAATCCTTCACTCTATAAGTGGGGTGAGGCGACGTGCCGCCTTGGAGGCAAAGTGAAGAGAGTCGTCGTCGGCTGCGGGAGAAATGACAGGGGGGCGTCCTGGTGACGTCCTGGTGACTCCTGGGGAGGTTCAGTCCCGGGTCCTTGCCCCGCCCCGCCCACTTCGCTCCGGAGACCCACCCGGCGGCGACGGCCCGACGCAGGCGGCGTCCTCTTCCCAAATCGCTTCCCTAATTTAACGCCGACAAAACCAACAAGGCCGACAACGAGGCGAAAAGCGGCCGCGTCGTAGGGAAGTGGGGGAGGGGCGGGGCTCGAGGGCCTTAATGTGGAGGGTAGCGCCGGGCCGGACCGCCCATGTTCGCAGGGACCACCGCACCTGCGGCGCAGAACGACGCACTTATTGCTCCCGCGCCCGCGCTCCCCGCTTGTGACTCTACCTTATCCTGATGTAATAACCGGGTGTTCCTTTGAATGCGTAGCAGTGCTGCGGGTTTGCCTACCCCATTCGCTCGTAAGGTAAGGTGCCATGGCCCCTGCAGCGCTGGCGAGTATGCAATCCCTCAACACTGTTACGCATTCAAAGAAACACCCGGTACACCGATAAACAAAGTGCTCAACTACAGATCTTCAGCGATGGTAAAAAACTGTTTTTTTTTTTTTTTTTTTTAATTTTATTAAAAAGCTCGGTAAAAAACAGTTTTTTACTTTACGATTTTTCGGTTTTCTACTCCTGAAATACCCATAAGTGCAGAGTTGAACCGCTCTAAACATTGGATTTCAAAGCTGAAACAATTTTACTTCTCTCAATGACGCTGTAAAGTTAAAATGTCCGTTTTAAAAAGTAAATTATAAAATAAAGTTCAAGATTTTATTGAAACATGAGTGTCTCCAGGCCGATTTGAATGGGGTCTGACCCCTACCCCTTCAGATTTCGACCCAAATAGACTTGATTGACTAGTACTGACTCAGAACCATCCCCAATTTTGGGGGGATTTTTGTGACTTAATTTGGCAGAGTTAGAGACTGTCTATTTTGACCATTTTATAATGGCGTTTAAAAGTTTTCATTGTCAAAAGGACATAAATTTATATGAGAATAAGTTCTAGGGATTGATACTAACTAAACCAGGTTTAAGGATAATGTTAAGCCCCATAGACCCTTCTTTGACCATATGTTTTCTAAAAAAAAAAAAAAAAAAAAAAAAAAATGGATGTTTTACAAAAAAATATCTTAAAAATTCAGTTTCGGCCACTTCCACATCACTAAATCTTTATATTTTGAGCTCAAAATTGTCCTTTCCTATTTAAAGTTTAGGTGAATATTATGGCCAGGTACACTGTAAAGAAAAATTTGTGGAGAATTTACCAAAAAATTCTGAGTATACCAGTTGCCATGTAAAAGTCTGGTAGATTACCATAGTCTGTAACATTACTGAAACATGTAAAAGTTAATCCTGCAGATGTATGGAAAAATGTTTCTACACTATACCCAGAAAAATATTTACAGACTTTTACTTGTAAAATCTTGGAACAGAAGGCACCAAAACCAATAAATTTATAGACAGTCGTGTTCTTCCTGTCTAATCCACCCTGAAACACTTTTTTTCTTCGGAAGAAATTATCTTTACTCTTGGTGGTATCGAACACTGACACAGACAGTACCACCAGCTCGCCGGCCTTTATGGACCCCCAATCCTTAGTGTATATACATATCCGCGCGCCAGAACCCAGACGGCCGAGCTGCGGCCGGTATTACCCGCGCGGGAGGTAGGTACTGCCCCACCCCGCCACACCTGATAATATCTATCGTACGAGGACATCATATGCCCGGCCGGCGAAGCGTCGGGGATTATCTCATTTAACGTGTCGCCTTTAACGGCGGTGGTAACGCGCGGGAGGGGCAACATGATGATAAAGTAATCAAGGCGACAAGCCTACCCGTATCCGTACAGGCGAGCCCCCCAAGGGAAGGCACGGGCTGCCCCCCGCGGGTACGGGGGGCAAGAGGGGAGGAGGCATGCACTCGCGTAATAGGCGGGTCACTCTATCCGTAATAAAAGCGTACATGTGTGCGTAATAAAAGTGCAGTGGCCAAAAGTCTCCGTATTTTACTTATTTTGGGGACCTTTTAGGCTGTTTTTGCCTGATTTTGGCCAAAGCTATAAACTTTCGGAGCATAATACAGCGTAATAGACGTAATAGTCGGGTCACAGATTTTAAGAGAATGCCCCCTTGGGGCGGGGGGGGGGCTGTTGTCCGCATGTCGCTTGCTGAAGAAGATGCAGGGAGTCGCACCGTTTGACCGTGTGAAAGGGCGCGCGAAGGACTTGGACAGCGCAGCGAAGGGCCAAAGTGCTGTCCATTGTACTGCCGTGGCGGGGCGGGGCTGGCCCCAGGTAGCACCACGCCGCGCGCTATTCGATTAGCCCGCTTTGTCACTGACTGCCATGCTGCCCCGGGGACATTTTTCAAACAAACGCGGACGACTTTGTGTATACGGCCCTAGGGACACGGTAATCACTGCTGCAGCCCCTCTTCCTCCTCTCCTCTCTCTCTCTTTCTCTCTCTCTCTCTCTCCCCCTCGCTGCCCCGCTCTCTTTGCTGGGAAAAAGGAAAGTAGTCTATTTGGACTATGGAAATGCCCCGCCCCGTCTTGTCATTTATCACCTTGTGCGTTGTGCTAACGGCCGCTCTCCTCCCCTCTGCTGCTGCTGGCGCACAGACCGGAGGTGCCTCGTACCGTGCGGGCGGCCTATCCTCGCAGGGTTGTAGATTGACATGCGCACGAGGGGGAAATGACTAAGGTAATCCGGCAGGGTATAATCCGGGTAAATTCGAAGTAATCCGGTGTAATCCGGGGAAATTTTAGGGTAATCCGGGGTAATCCGAGAAAAAAAAGCACTGTGATCCGGGGGACCTTCCAGAGGTAATCCGAGGTAGTCCGGGGTAATCCGTAATCCGGCTGACACGAAAATTGACAGTTGTTTCCCCCTCGCATGCGCAGCACCCCGCCGATTTTTATTTATTTCCGTGTGCAGGGCAGTCTGCATGGGCAGTCTGCATGGGCAGTCTTCATGGGGGCAGTCTGTATGGCGGCAGTCTGCATGGGGACAGTCTGTATGGGGGCAGTCTGCAGGGGCAGTCTGTATGGGGGCAGTCTGCATGGGGGCAGTCTGCATGGGGACATTCTGTATGGGGGCAGTCTGCATGGGGGCAGCATGCTGCATGGGGGCAGCAGTCTGCATGGGGGCAGCAGTCTGCATGGGGGCAGCAGTCTGCATGGGGGCAGTCTGCATGGGGGCAGCAGTCTGCATGGGGGCAGTCTGCATGGGGGCAGCAGTCTGCATGGGGGCAGCAGTCTGCATGGGGGCAGCAGTTTGCATGGGGGCAGTGGGCAGGGCAGTGGGAGGCCTGCAGAGCGGTCCGTCTGCAGGGCAGTCTGCCTGCAGGGCTGCATGAGACCTTGTGATGAGACCGCATATGCTACACTGCATGCAGGGGTGTTTGCCGAAGGTGGATCTTCGCCCTTGTCGCGGGGGTGGGCGCGGGGCGCGGGGCGCCGCGGACCCCCCGGGCCGCGTTGGGCTGGGCCATTGCTCGCACGATGCGAGGCGGTGGCGCGGGGCGGCGGCGCCGCCTGTCCTGTGCGCTGTAGCGAGGCGAGGTTAATGGATGCCCCGCGCCACCCACCGGGTCGTGTAGCCTTCTTCTGCTTCTTCTTCTTCTTCTTGTTTTTGTTGTTGGTTCTCTTTTTTATTCGGGTCTGGACCGCCCTTGCCTCCTCCTTCCTCCCCCCGCCGCTGCCGTGGTGGCAGCCATGGGCTTCTACTTGGCGACTGGTACCGCGGTGCGGCGGTGCGCTCGCATTCATCGGCAAAATTCGCAGCCTTTCAGTCAGCTACTCACAGCGCCCGTTTTCGCTCAATATGCAACACATTTTTTTTTTAGCAGATGATACCTTTACTTCTTTACTTTCAGAACAGTACAAGACACCAAGGTGTCAGCTAGCTTGTACTCTCGAGTCCAGAAACCAATCGCGTAACCTTACAATAATATAGCGCGGCGCTGCCAGGGGGGCCTATGGCTGAATGTCTGACGCGCAGTCTGCGCGGAACAATGACACCTCCGCCCCGCGCGCAGAGTGTAACAACACTTACAGCTCCTCCCTGCCAGCGACCGCTTCGGTCCGCCATGCCGCCGGCGCCCCTTTTCCTCCCAACCCCGCAGGCGCGCGGCGCGGCGCTGCTGGCGTCGTTTACATAGTTTGCGTTCTCACAACAAATTGTCGCACAAAGCGCACCCCATAGCAATTTCTCTTGCGGTATCATCTGCTTTCAATACCAATCTTGATTGATATTTTCTTAATTTGACTTTAGGTTGTTTTAATTTTTCGCTTTTATGTTTCTTTTGAAAAATTTTACCTCCCGTTTGCTTCCTCTTAAGGAGATCTGGACATTATTGTTTAGGCACGAAGTTGCCTTATAGTATTGTCTGGGCTCATACCCGTGAGTTTTTTTATGTTTCCCCCTAGGGGTGCTTATTCCTCACGCAAGTGAGCTGTTTTTTCAAGGCTCGAAGTAACCTTATGGTTTTGTCTCAGGATCGTTTTTTTCCCCCCCCCCTTCGTTGTTGCCCGCCCTTTACCTAGATCCTGATTTTTCTATACGATCTTGATAAGACTTGGCATTCCCTTATTTCACTGCTCTAATTCTATCCAAAAGTTAGCGGCCAGTTTTGAGAAATTTCGATTTAAAATCTTCGTTTCTGTGGTAATACAAGAAGACTCGTCATGAAAAAGCAAACGTGGACAGGGGAGCCGAGTCGGATCTGACCAATCCCTAACATTATTTCGCTTTTTTTTTTTTCAACCAATGAAGAAGTTCGCCTGTTGCTTTGTACCTCGAGGTCCAAAAGTTTCGTTGCACGGAGTGGTCACGTCACAATCGTTGCAGTTTCGCGCCGTGCAAAAGGATGCACCAGGACACTGGAAAAACAAAGGCACTAAACAATACCTCTCCTGGGGCACTAAAGTCAAGGGCGCAGTTTAGTGCCTTTCCTTTATTAGTCTTGTTATGTTTTAAACAAAGTATGTCTTAAACCTGAGTTAAACCACTCAAACTGAAAGCAAAATGAAGCTTGAAAAAAGTCTTCAAACTTCATGCTACTTCGTGACTCCCAGAAGGATTTCATTGCGCGAAATCATATATTATTAATATTATTATTATTATTATTATTATTATTATTATTATTATTATTATTATTATTAATTTTCTGTAACGAACACGTCGGAACGTAATTGTTGTATCCGTCGGAAGCATATAGGTGGTTTTCTCGGTAGTCTGAGCTGACGTTCCTGGTCCGTGAGGTGCCCGAGGGTGAGCTGTGGCGTGCCGTTGCCTGGGACGCACCCCTGTGAGTGATCGGGACGGACCAGGGGTGTCTGCCGCGCCGCTGTCGTGCTGGGCCGTGCTGGACATCAAGGGCGGGGAATGCGCGCTCATGGTCGGCTGCCACCACCCCCCCTCCCTCCCCTCTCTGCCCTGCTCGCTGCTGCTGCTGCTGCTTCTGCTGCTTCTGCTGCTGCTGCTGCTGCTGCTGCTGCTGCTGCTGCTGCTGCTGCTGCTGCTGCTTGTTGGGGGTCTGCTCTGCCGAGTTCCGGGAAGGTGCCTCTCGGCGGTGCGGCGGCGGCGCGGGGGCGGTATGGGAACGGGCCAATGGTTCTGTCGGGGACGGACCGCAGCGCAAGCCTATGCGTGATGCTCCGTACCGGTTTGAGACTATCGTCGCGGGCGAGGGTGGGGATGGGGGTTGTGGGGCTGCCGCAGGGGCGTGAGTCCACCGCAGGGCACGTCGAGGGTGAGCAGGTGAGGCCAGGCGCACGCGGGGCTGCAGCAGGACTGTAGTAGGGCATCAGTAGCAGCGAGCAGAGTCCCATAAAAGAAAGAAGCGCTACCACTGCGCCTTTCAGCGTTGCGCGCGATTTGCCATACTTTCTTATAAACTGTCTTAGTAATTTCTCATACAGTTTCTGCGCGCCCAGTAGCAGTGCAGTAAGCCTAGGCGATTTGCACCAAAACTAGGATTCCTGTCAATAACGAAATGCGGCAAGTGGGCGCAAAAATACGGCCACAAGTCGCTGTCCGCTCTGCCCTTCATAACCCGTGTGGTGCCCGACCTGCCCATGCTATATTCGATCAAGAGAAGAGTCTGTTTCCACGCCTGTGCTGGAGTGGATTCTACGCCTGCCGAGGCCTGGCTCCACACCTCTGAGGGCGTGGACGCTTGCCTCCACGCTCTGGCAGGCGTAAGATCCACACCAGCGCAGGCGTGGAAACAGACTCTTCTCTTAATTTAATATAGCGCTGTCCTGTCCACGAGGGTCATCGAAGATGAGTGTTCCTTGCGCAAATACCACCCAACTCCCCCGTCGAGGACGAGGGGGGGGGGGGCTTCGAGGGGATTAACGCGCTGTCGCTGCCGTACTGCGAGTGTTTGTTGTCCGACGGGAGGGATATGATGGTTTATGGAACGCGCCGTTGACTGTTATTTGGCCAGTCCTGTGGCGCACGCCTCCGCCCCGACCCGTCTCTCCTTGGCGCAATGCGCCTTGACAAGAGCCATAAATCAGAAATGCTGCCGTTGGTATTGTTCTTGCTATTATTATTATTATTATTATTATTATTATTATTATTATTATTATTATTATTATTATTATTATTATTATTATTGTCATCATCATCATCATCATCATCATCATCATCATCATCATCATCATCATCATCATCATCATCATCATCATCATCAATGTGTGAAGTCTGTCAACTCAGGAGACACGCATCCCCGTGAGAGAAAGAATATTTACAATAATATATGTCCCCACGGCGGGCAGGGAAGAGGCAGAGCAGGGGGTCGCAACGCGGCACGTTCGGCTGACTCCATGCGGTAGCGAGGCCCGGCCCCCCACCACCGACCCGAGCCGCCGCGGCCGGAGCCGGGTCGAGCCGAGCCGCGGCCCCGCACTTCACGAAACTCAACCATATTCTATCAGTTTGTCTTTAAAACTCGACAGCCAGTGATGAATTCAAAGGAGAAGAATCAATATATTTACTAGTGTGCCTGAGAAGCCGCTTCGCAAGTCTGAAGTAAGTAAAAACATAAGTGCAAGCTCGACGTGTCCCAGCCGGCCCGTGCACGTATTTAGTATTATTAAATTTTCTTCGCGATTTCGTCACGTATCAAGATGCTCGTGTGCTCTTATGAAAGAAGACTAAATTTACGATGGAACTGACTACAAGTGAGGCTGGTCGGCCACCAAAGAAGGTTTGAAAACAATAGTTTGTTGTTGTGGTGGTGAGAGCGACAAACCTAACCTAAAAACCAAACTTTGTTTTCAAACCTTCTTTGGTGGCCGACCAGCCTCACTTGTAGTCAGTTCCATCGTAAATTTAGTCTTCTTTCATAAGAGCACACGAGCATCTTGATACGTGACGAAATCGCGAAGAAAATTTAATAATACTAAATACGTGCACGGGCCGGCTGGGACACGTCGAGCTTGCACTTATGTTTTTACTTACTTCAGACTTGCGAAGCGGCTTCTCAGGCACACTAGTAAATATATTGATTCTTCTCCTTTGAATTCATCACTGGCTGTCGAGTTTTAAAGACAAACTGATAGAATATGGTTGAGTTTCGTGAAGTGCGGGGCCGCGGCTCGGCTCGACCCGGCTCCGGCCGCGGCGGCTCGGGTCGGTGGTGGGGGGCCGGGCCTCGCTACCGCATGGAGTCAGCCGAACGTGCCGCGTTGCGACCCCCTGGGCAGAGGCGTCGTCGTCGTAAAGCCATCACACCGCTCCGCATTGTCTCATTTTCATTCATCCAAATGAAGTTCCATTTTTTTACCACTGCTATGTCCCCTCTCTCTCTCTCTCTCTCTCTCTCTCTCTCTCTCTCTATCTCTCTCTCTCTCTCTCTCTCTCTCTCTCTCTCTCTCTCTCTCTCTCTCTCTCTCTCTCTTTTGCTATTTACTGTTAAAATCTATATTTCATACTTTAAATAATTGATTGTAATGAAGACTATTCGTTATGCGGTTTCTCACTGTAGTGGGGCTTTTCTGCTCGCCCATTTTGTAAGAAACTTGAAATAAATTCAAATTCAAATTCAATTCCATTCTCTCTCATACTTTGCCTTGTTTTTAATGGTTTTCCGTTATTATTATTTTATTTTTTTTTTATTCGGATCGAAGTGCTTACGGCGTGCCGGGCCGTGCCGGGCCGTGCTGGGTCGGTCACACGGAGGCTGCTGCAGCCGCTGCCATTCCCAAACTTATCTCCTAGGCGGATGACGTCGCTTTCCGATGGGCCGGTGCGATGCGGTGCGGGGAGGTGGCGGTGATGGTCCCATGGGCTACATACCTTGCCGGCACAGGTTTGCTGGGGGCAGCACCTCCCACCCCCGGGGCCACACACTGTCCGCTCCGTCCGCCCACGCTCCGGTCCGGTTGTGCTTCGGGGTGGCGGTGGTGGGGGCAACCCTCCCCACCCCCGCGCCCCGGGGGCTGGCTGGACCCTCCCGAGGCCCCCCACGCACAACTATACCTGCGCCAGCAGCGCTGCTAATCAGCCAGTGTCAAAATATCCTGCTTTGTTAGACTATTTGACGGTAATGCCTCAGCAGTTTGTGTCCGGCTGGCATTGTGGGCGCGTTCGGCACGCCACGCCCAGTGTTTCTCACGGGGCTACGCACGGCACGGCACGCTTGCTATAGGTCCGGGTGCTGACATCTCCATTCCTGCAGCCTCGCACGCACCGTCCACAGAATCAATGCAAAGCTGCGCTGCTCAAAAGACAGAGAAATTAAAGTCCATTACTCGGCTTTATGCTGCGCTGCGCGCTGCGCGCCGCAGTGGGCCTTTCACGCTGGTCAGTCACGGTGTGGAACTCCATGGAACTCGAGGTTATTAGGAAGGCTGAAGTTTACAACTAACACTAGCTCTCTTTCGTTCAGCGCGTTACAGGAGTGGCGAACGCTCGCCCCCCCCCCTCTCCCCCAAATTGGGCTGTAGCAAACCGGCTGAAATGTAGGCAACTTGAGCTACCAAACCCCTGTATGTAGGCAATCCACTGTGCACCATCCCCGTCTGATGATGCTAGACAGTTCGGAAAGCCTCAATAAATTAAACAAAGTAATTTAAAAAATAATTTAAAAAAAAAACTGAACACAATGGACAGGCAATT
>JAHWGI010000363.1:157500-247500 GCA_029379305.1 Frankliniella fusca | reverse complement strand
TATATCTATCTATATCGCTCGCACGCGCCTCGGCTTTCATTCTTTGTCTCACCGCCTATGTAACTTTTCTTCACTTTATTTCACTGCTCGCGGAATCCCGACGGGCGGTCCTGATCGCCTCTCTTGTAAGAATGACATTTGCGTTCGAAAGGAAATTCCGAACCGAAATAATTTGGTTCCTCAGGTTGCTTTTAAAGAGGATGTTTTGTCCGGAGCAGGTGCCGCCGGGTGTAACTCGTTTAGCAGCTCCATGATGGCGTCCCCGACACCTCAGCGCGCGGCTGGGTGCACTGACTCAGCTCGGGGTGGGGTGAGCCGGGCCAGGCGCCTCTGCTAAACCGAGCGAATAAGCTGAGCCGAACGGCCCCGAGGATCGTAACAGGGAAAACCATTTTAATACCACATGCCGGGCCCAATACCGCACTGTAAAATGCTTGCAAAGAATTGGTTCGTATTGCAAACTATTTTCTTTGTAAACTGCAAAGAATTTTTAAGCATTGTATTACGAACTAATTCTTCCTAAGCTTACGAACTATTTCTTTGCAATACAAACAAATACTTTGTAAGAATTCTTGTAGCTTGCAAAGAAGTTCTTTGCAATACGAACAAATTCTTCGTAATACGAATATTAAAATTTCTTCGCAACGTTGCAAAGAATTTAGTTTGTAAGCATTTCACAGTGCGAGTTCCGAGATATATGTATGTGTGTATGTGTGCATGTATGTATGTACGTAAGTATATGTATGTATGTATGTATGTATGTATGTATGTATGTATGTATGTATGTATGTATGTATGTATGTATGTATGTATGTATGTATGTATGTATGTAGTGTGTGTGTGTGTGTGTGTGTTGGCGCCGACGCCTCATCAACGGGTGAAAACAAGAGGTGGCAGTGTGTCCCAATGAGAAGGGAGAATATAAACCAGATGATGAGATAAGCGATCGATGGGGGTCCCCCCCTTACCTCCTCCGAGCCGCCCCGCGCTGTCCTGCTCAGAGACTGGCCTGGCCACGACCCGACCGACACCCGCGCGCACGGCGGCGTCGTGTACCGGAGGATCAATATCGATTTATCGGCAGATTTTCGTAAAGATAAATGTGTGTGTGTGTGAGTCTGCGCGAGTATGTGTGCGCCCTCTTGAGTATGGTGACTATTTAAACAAATTATTGCCCCAGCCTCCTGGCCGGGCTGCGGCTGGGGGCGGCCGGTGGCGCTGTACGGCGGTCTGGTCCGGCCCGGCCCATGGCTGCCCATGGCACGGCCATGATTTACAGCGGACGCCGCCGCGGCCCGGCCCGGCCGAGCTGGACCAAAGCGGAGGCATCGCCAAGGCGGTCCGACCCGACCTCAGCAGGCTGATTCCGAAGATCGCTCACGTACCTCCGTCCTTGTCGCACCTATGGCGGTGCCCCAATGTTATTGGGAACGGCGCGGGGCACCAGGAGTGCGACAAGGACGGAGGTACGAGAGCAATCTTCGGAATCGGCCGAAGCAGCCTGCAGCCGAATCAGTTCCCCGAAACACGCGGCGCGTCCGGCGACAGGTCGGGTTAGCAGCAGCGGGGCGGCGGCAGCGCGCTTCAGCAGCACGGTGACTCCGAACACCGTTTATTTGCGTGTCCTCTCTCTTGCTCCTTATGGCGTTACCCTCATGAGTTATGCGACATGAACAGTGAGACGAATAACCATACTGTGCGGAAATCACCCAACAGGGCAGCCGTCGTAGTGTAGGACCGCAACAGCAGCAGGATCCGCAGGGCGAGCAGCAGCAGCAGCAGGGCGACGCGGGGCGAGAAAAAACGAGCGAAAATGCTGCTGCTGCTGCTGCTGTGGTGGTGGTGGTGGTGGTCGTGGTGTTGGTGGTGTTGGTGGTGTTGGTGGTGTTGGTGGTGTTGGTGGTGTTGGTGGTGTTGGTTGTGTTGGTGGTGTTGGTGGTGTTGGTGGTGTTGGTGGTGTTGGTGGTGTTGGTTGTGTTGGTGGTGTTGGTGGTGGTGGTGTTGGTGGTGTTGGTGGTGTTGGTGGTGTTGGTGGTGTTGTTGGTGGTGGTGGTGGTGGTGGTGGTGGTGGTGGTGGTGGTGGTGGTGGTGGTGGTGGTGGTGGCGGTGGTGACGGCGCTGCTAGTGGTCGGACTCGCGGGGCGGGGGCGGGGCGGGGCGGGGCGGGGAGTGCGACAGCTGCGGGAGCCGGAGCCGAGAGGGGCTTCCCGCCACCCGCCCCGGCCCGGCAGCACCAGCTGCCACGGCCCCGCGGCTGGGCTCGACGCGTCACCCGCCCTCCTGCTCTGCTCCGCCCGCCCCGCCCCGCCCCGCCCCGCCCTCATCATTGGAGGGCGGTAGGCCCCTTTGATACATAGAACGATTAACATCGGCTGGTGGTGGCGGCGCGGCGAGGCGCGGGGCGGGGCGGGGCGGGGTGGAGCGGCGTTCGGCCCCGCGCACCCTAAAACCAACTCACGTCGGCGTGTCCTCCGTCAATCAGCGGGGCGTGGCGGGGCGTGGCGGGGCGTGGCGGGGCGTGGCGGGGCGTGGCGGGGCGTGGCGGGGCGTGGCGGCCCCCGCAGTCAAAGTGGCGGTGATGAGGCACCTCTTAGTGTGGTCCCGCGCGGTCCAGCAGTCGCCGCGTGCTGTATCTGATAGCCGGGCGGGGCGGGGGCACCTCCACCTCGTTACGGGTCCCAAGAGTGGACGGGCCGCACGAGGCATTCCGAGGATAGAGACCCTCGCCCGCGGTGCGAGGGGAGGGGGTTGTTGACTGGCAGGGCGGGGCGGGGTTGGGCGGGGCGGGGCGGGGCGGGGCGGGGCGGGGCGGGGCGGGGCGGGGCGGGGCGGTGTTTGTGGTAGCCGCGGTCCTGTCCGAGGAGTGGACCACTTCGACTATTCCGTGTACACATCGGATGTTTCATTGAAACTTTTTCAAATAATTCTGTCTCTTCCAAAAATATTCCGTCTAACATGATATATGTCCCACCTATTCCAAAAACTTTGAATATTTACAAAGTTCCCGGAACTCCGAACCGAAACACCGGAAATTTCGTATACTTTCAAGTTAATAAAAAAATAAAAATGAAAAAATACGATTTCATTGAGTGAAATCCTGAGAGTCAAGAATCAGCATAGCAGAAATAAATAAATACACAAAAAAGTCCGACCCTAGAAAATAGACAAAACTAGAAGGCTACCTTAAGCCTAAAATTTGGGGAACTTTACTCATGCCTAATCGAGACCCCGCGGGTGTCAACGGTACACACCCACACCCCAAAAAAGCTGTCTCCAAATCGGAAAGGTGAATCTTCCGGTCTGCGTTTCTTAATAAATAAATTTGCTCATAGAACCACTCCTGCCTGCCTGTCTTCCCGCGGCCCGCCCCAGCTCAGCCTATAGATGTCGCAGTCCACCGCCGTCGTGTGATGTGATCGGTTAATTACCCCGCCGGACGCTGCGGCTCGGGCTGGCTCGGGGCGGGGCGGCTCGGGGCGGGGCAGGGCGGGGCGGGGCGGGGCGGGGCGGGGCGGGGCGGGGCGGGGCGAAGGACAGCACCTCCCTTGTAGGACCGCAGCACTTGCGCCGCCCTAATGAAGGCGGCGACCACAGCGCGGCGCGGCTCTGCCGTCTGATTCCGAAGACCACTCTCGCGGCCCCCGTCCTTGTCGCACTCGTAGGGCCTCGCCATCCCCAACATAGGGCACCGCCATAGGCTGACTGAGGAGGACCGACCCCGAGTAAGTCTCACCGCTGTCGTAGTGTGAGGCGCCTCCTGTGGTGTATAGAGGCCCGGAGCTGGCGCTGCTGTATGGCCGAGAAGGGCGGTCCACTGCACAGTAGAGTGATTCAGAAGAGCGCTCTCTCCTCGCTCTGTCTCTCTCGCGCCCATACAGCGCACCCAAACAGTGCGAGAGTGACAGTCTGCAGAGATATATTCCATCGTAGAGACACGTATAATCACAACCGCCGAGACATATAAAAGCAGAAATCAAAAAGGTCCTCTCTGATAGGGACGAGTAAAGAGCGATTGCGGGCCGGCGGCGGCCGAGCGGGCGGCGAATCGGGCTACCATAGGGCTGCGCGGGTAGGGCTGGGTGCGGCGGCGTACCTGCGGGACCTGTGCTGCTGCTGGGGCTAATGGAGGGCAGGTTGGGCGATCAGGGAGGTACGGGCCGGGCGGGTAGGGCTGGGGGAGTGGCTCTGCCCGAGCAGCCAGTTGGGGATTCATTCCCAGGACAATTACCTGACTCATGCTCGCTTGACAAATTGTGCGGCCGGGCGGCGTAACCAGTGACAACAGGAGGACGGCCCAACCCGGCCACGAAGCGCCTGCTGCATGCGGCCTAATAGAGAGGATATCGCCGCGGCACGCCACGCCATGAGCGGCACTAAGTTGCCCTCTGAGAAATTTTGTTGGAGAACTTTTGTAGTAACAGACGCTTTGCTCAGTCAACAGATTTAAAGGGGCTGGAACAAAAAATATTGTTGAGGCTGTATTAACCGATTGTTTGTTGTGGGAACAAATTCCTTTTCTCCGTGTATTATTCTGTATAAACCGCACGCTGCCCCAGGCGGTGGTATGCCCGATGAGAGGTGGTCTAGGAGGTGCCAACCCACCCCAACCGCGCTCGCTATTCGCTGCCCCATACCGCACCTTTCCTTGAGCACAATAAGCAACATGCTCGCCGAAATCATCGAGTCCCCGGCCTGCTTGCCCAGCCCGTCCCTCGTGACTTCGACGAAGCGGGTTTAAAATGTGGAGCTCACTTGATAAGGCGCGCGGCGATTACACCTACACGACACGGGCTCAAATGAAAAGAACACTGGCTGCTACACGCCTGGGCCCGGCTATCTTAACAGGGGCGCTCAGCGCCGGCCCGGAGCGGCCAGGACAGCCCAGGCGTCAGTCGAATTACGGCGCGACATCGGCCCGGTATTCTGGTGGAGGAGAGGGAAAGGGGGGGGGGGGGAGGCACGATCCAAACTCTTTCGACACAAGACCCTGCAGGGTATGTGTGTTTTGCCTCGCGCGCGCAGAATTCACGACGCGGTACGCTCGTCCATTTTTTTTTAAATCAAGGGCGTGGTTGTTTGTGTATTTGTGTGTGTGTGTGTGTTTTGGGATAATAACGACTTTGGTGACAGACGCCTGTGCCGAGGACCACCGTGCGGAGCGGGGCAGTGCGGAGGGGTGCGCGGGCGGCAGGTGAGCCGTTACGGTGTCTCCTCCAGCACGGGGACTGCCATGCCGCCGTCTGATTCAGAAGATCGCCCTCGTACCGCCGTCCTTGTCACACCTATGGCGGTGCCCTATGATGGGGAAGGCAGGGCCCCGTGAGTGCGACAAGGACGGGGGGCGCGAGGAGAAGCGATCTTCTGAATCGGTCGGCTGTGGGCCGCGCGCCGGGACGCGTCGGGGGACGGGCGGCTATTAGTGAGGGGCCAAGCAGCGTAGGACAGCGCGCAGCGCGAGGCAGCCAGGGTCGCACGCTCGAAACCCTTTGGGGGCGACACGTTAGTGGGCCATTACGAGGTGGGCCGGCCGGGCCTGCCCTCGCCTGCCGTCTGATTCCGAAGACCACTCTCGTCCCTCCGTCCTTGTCGCACCTAAGGCGGTGCTCTATGTTGGGGATGGCAGGGCCCCCATTAGTGCAACAAGAACGGAGGCGCGAGCGCGAGAGCCATCTTCGGAATGAGACGGCGGCAGCCCACGGTCCGTGTTGTTGGGGCGGGCCAGGCGGGCGGCAGGGAATGTCACCCTCACCCCACCCGTCCCGGGCCGGACCAGTGCCTCCCTTCCTTGTAACGCACTCGTCGTCCGGGGCCAGGGCCTGCCTGTGCGGCTCAGAAAAATATCGGTGTGATCGTGTGCGTCTGTGTTTTTGTGTCTTGATCGCTGCTTGTCGTCGACTTGACTAATTTTATAGCCCGGTATAGCTGAGGCGGCGCGGCGTGTACACGTCCATAGGGTGAATCACTCGTTGACGGGGACGGGGGCGGGCGGGCGTCCCCCGCCGCGGTGATGGTGCGTGTGGTGGTCCAGAGGAGGGATGCTGTGCCCCAGCCCGCCCCCACCCTACCCCACCCTGCCCCGTTCTGCCCCGCCCTACCCCGCCCCCGCGCTGCCCTGCCCCATCCCACGGCAGGGCTGGGCTGGGCTCACCAGTACGCCCCGCCACGATTGTTGTGTGCGTGCGTGTGTTCCAGTGCCTCAAAAATAATCCGTTTAGCCGACGACTACAAACAACATGATGCAGCGTGGACGGAGACCGGCGGGGTGGGGCGGGGCTGGGCGGGGCCGGGCCGGGCCGGGCGGGGACCGAGGTGGCCGCCGGAGGAGCCGGCCTGGACTGACACGGTCCGGCCATGGGTGAGTCACACGTCGCGGTGGTCATCCCCATGCCGCTGCCGGGCGGGCTGGCAGGCAGTGGTCAGTTACGACCTTTTATAGTCACATTTTACGTCCTCTACGCGTGGTCAGCTGGCAAAGAATGTTTGAAGAACATATTTTGTTAATTTACCTAAATATTTTTTTTTTTTTAATTAAAACATTTCCGCAGTTTAAGAAATATTGAATATTGAAATAAATATTAAATATTGAAATATTGAATGCCTTTGAACTTTTCTCAACTGTCTTGAATTTCGTGATGCGCTGAAATTTTAGAGTTGTAGTAGTAATAGTCGGGTCGTTCGACGTGGAATCCCCCGGGCTTGGGAGGACCCCTGTCAAAACAGCCGCCACCTCGAGTGCCCGCCCAAAATATGGCCGTTCCCGACGATAAGGCTGCGCCACGCCAGGCCCCTGCGCGCGCTGCGCCCGAGAGAGAGAGAGAGAGAGAGAGAGAGAGAGGGAGAGAGAGAGAGAAGGCTGACGCCACGCCCCGTGCGCCTGGCGGTCTCGTCCCTCACTGCGCTGCTCTATCTCGAATGCCAATCGCACCGTAAAGGGCGGGTAAAGGGCTTCCCTGTTAGTATCGACAAGGTTAATCTGCCTTCAAATTTCCCGCCCCGTGAGGTGAGGCGCGACTCCACCCTCCGCGCCCCCCGGTATCCACCCCCGCGCCACCCTGTGCCCCTGTTGTTGGTGTGGCGGTCGTGGTGGCCCGGGTGTGGTGACCCGCGCGCCCGCCCCACTCGACATAAATTGTTCCCCCGCCAGTTATAGATAGTGATGGAGAAACGCGGTAGGAATTGGCGATGCGACGGGACTACCTGTTGCCACCCCGGGCCGGGGTCGGGGGCCGGGCCGGGGCTCACGCCCGTGTGTCTTTGGGTTGGTGCTCATTTATTGAGGCGAGACATTTTTATTCTAGGGCGACCGTTGATGGCAATTTTATGTTAATTCACCAAGAGAAAATTTTGTGGGAGACATATCACTTGTGTGTCATTACTATGATTGGTTTTTGTTTTGTTTTGTTATTTTGAAAATGCTGGCGCCAGCGGTGTGACGTCGCGTTTAGGAGGAAAACTATAGATGGCACTTCACTGGAAAAACAAAGGTGCTATCTAATGCCTTCTAAAGGCGTTAGTGAAATAGTGCCTTTAGAAAGGTGCTATCGCCTCCCAAAGGTGCTATTTTTGGCCCTAATCGTGCCTTTACAAAGGCATTAGTGCAGTAACACCCCATAAAATTCAATAGCACACCAAAAAGGGTGCTATGTAGAACCTTTGTTTTTCCAGTGTTTGAGCATCAATTTTGGTTTTCACTGAGACCAACAAGTGCGTTGTTGTTGTTGTTGTTGTTGTTGTTGTTGTTGTTGTTGTTGTTGTTGTTGCTGCTGCTGTTGTTGTTGTTAGTTTTTAATATGTTTTTTGCAACGTTTCATCCTTCCCCTTCATCGTATCCTCAGCGGTGGCGCGGCGCGGCGCACTCCGGCCATGGAACACAGCGGCGCCTATGAAGGGACCCCGGGGCCGGGGGCCGGGCCGGACTGAGCCCCCCTGGGGGCACCCTCCCCTCCCCCCCCTCCCCCCGGGCCTCGCAGCGCCCGCCCGCCCGGCACCTCGAGTGTCGTCGCTCGAAATATAGCTGTCCTGGAGTGTCCCAAATTGCCCGGGGCGGGCCGGGGCGGATTGGGCCTGGGGTCGGGCGGGTGAGGCGGACTGGTAGTCAGCTCGGAGGCCACCTACGGTCAGCATGAAGGCCTCACCCTTGCTTCGTTCAGGGCTTCTGGTTTAATAGTGTGAACACTTTCGGCAGACGCGTCCAGTTTAAATGTCCTCAACATTCTTCCACTGCAAATTTCAGAGAAAATCTGAATAACAGTCACACAGTCAAAATAATTTACCTTTGAAGTTCATGATTCTAATTCATTTTATTCGCCAACTGCACTATGGTGAAACAAAAGCGATGTTGTAAGCCTTTCTTGAAGCGTACGCCCTTATTCAAGCATCTCCTATCTACATGCGTGGGGGGTATTGCCTTGGAGCGTAGTTGTACGCTTCAATAAGGGCGTAAAGGTGTGCTACGCTTGAAAAAGGCGTACACTTACGCTTTGACCAAATTTTGGAAATATTTAACTTCCCGTCACTGTGAAAAATATCTTCGTAAATTTACAACATTTATCGTAAATTATGATTTACAACTGAAGTTGTAAATTTACGATCAGAATCGTAAATTTACAATAGCCTTATTTTGCTTGTTGAAGAATGAAAAGTCGATATCAAGTGTCATTACAATTTTTTAACTTTACAATTTGATATTGTAACTTTACGACATTTCTCATGGAAAATTTTCCCGTAACCCTTACAAACATTTCTCGCAGTGGTCAGCCTTTTACTGCGTTCGTAGACTGCGTTAACCTATGAACCATATTTCTATGCGTATAGATCGCGAACATGAGAGAATATATCATTTTTAGGCAACGGAGTTGCCTTCTAAAATCGCTTTGAAACGTCTGTGAATTGTTTTATATGGCCCCTTACGGGAGGAAAAAAATCCGCTCCAAGGTTTCTTATAGTATTACCTACAGTTATAGAATGTAAACTTGTATACTCACTCTTAAATTTTAATAGAAAGTTAAATTACAGATTTTCTGAAATTTGAATTGAAATTTCAGTTGCTATGGTAATGCTCGACATGTTTCTATTTTTTTTTTCTCGCAGATGATACGTTAGTATCAGCAGCTTGTACTGTCGTGAAGTGTAAAGTAAACGTTGAAACGTCTTCAGTTAAAGTTATTGTCAACGTAAAAGTTGATATTGGAGACGTTAAAATTTGACATATGGCAAAAGCTGGAACGTTGGAAGTTAAAACGTCAAAGCCTACAGTGCCAGAAGCGCCGAAGGTTCAAGGGACAAAAGTTGTGGCTCCCAGAGTGAAGCTGCTATCGGTCAGTTCAAAAGCTAATATGTAAAAGCCGCAAAAGTAAAAGTTAATTTAGCAGATGATTCGTTACTACCAGCAGCTTTTGTAAAAGTAAAATAAAAGTGATAGTTGTCCAGCGTATCCGGTGTTAGAAATTTAAAGTTAAAAAAGCAGTTGCGTAATAAGTTATATTTTTGTAATTCTCTCTGGGTATGAACAGATTCCTCTTCTTCAACTTTCAAAGCCTTTCTTAAATAAAAGATGAAATAGAAAGAGGAAAATAAAGAAAGAAAGAAAATATCTCGAGCACTGCTGGTTCCCAATGGAGCAGCAGCGGGACAACCCGTTGGCCGCGCAGGGCGGGAGCGGCGGGAGCGACGAGGCGCCACACGGACGTATCGCCCTGCTGATCGAACGCAACGTTACGTCCACCTCATCGCCCCGCCCGCCCCGCCCCGCCCCGGGCCCGCCAGCCGCCACGCCCTGGTCCCAGCCCCGCGTTTTGAAAAGACAGAGAGTCTGGTCCCATAGGCTGCGGCGGCGGGGCCAGCGCCGGCGGGGCGGCGGGGCGGCGGGGCGGGGGGCGCTCCACCCAAACGAAATATTGCTTGTCACCCTCACGGCGTAGTCTGTTCGGGCCGGCCCGGGCCGGGTCGGGCTGCCGGGCTCCACGTGAAAACGACACGACACTCGCCGTGCGCGCCGCCCTGTCCGGGCCCATACCCCACCACCCCGCCCCACCCCGCCCCCGGCCCCCTTAGGTCCTATCTGCCCAGCCATCGGCGGCGTGCGATAACTTTTACCCCGGGGGCCCCGTGGACTGCTCTGCCGGAGCGGGGCGGGGCGGGGCGGGGCGGGGCGGGGCGGGGAGGGGCGGGGCGGGGCGGGGCGGGGCAGGGCGGGGCGGGGCGGGGCGGGGCGCGGCGGGGCGCGGCGGGGCGGGGAGGGGCCAGGCCAGCCAGCACTGCACCCCTCTCTTCTGCTGCTGCACCCTATCCTGCGCGCGCCCTATCGCCAGCCCCACCGCGCGCCAATCAGTTCATTACTGGTTCCGATTTCTTGATCTCGAATTTACAAGTAAGCTTTCCCGAAAACCACCCGCTTCACGTCTCAAACTGTACACAGTTTTGTAAAAGAAGTCGGGCACTGATTACAAAATGACGCACAGAAATAGAAAGAGCGATTTTTTCACCGTGCATTAGTCACTTACCTGTAACCGTCCGCCAAATCCACAGTTAACACAAATTAAATATCTTGCCGATGTCAAGAATCCCGGTGAACCGGCCGCGTCGGCTGCCGAGCTACTTCCGACTGTTTAATTTAATTTGTGTCAACTGTGGATTTGGCGGACGGTTACAGGTAAGTGACTAATGCACGGTGAAAAAATCGCTCTTTCTATTTCTGTGCGTCATTTTGTGATCAGTGCCCGACTTCTTTTACAAAACTGTGTACAGTTTGAGACGTGAAGGGGGTGGTTTTCGGGATAGATTACTTGTAAATTCGAGATTAAGAAATCGGATCAGTACACGGCAAAACCCTTACCGACAGGGCGACAGAGCAAAAATTTTACCTCTGCATAGCGTCGCCCGATTTTGTAAACTTGGCCGTCAAGTTGTATAAAAATCAAGTAGAGTGCACATAACCTAACCTGGACGGTTCTAGCCCGTTGACTTTGTTTTATCGGCATTCTTACCAGAGGGCACATAACGAAAATCCAAGGACGCTATGCATTAGCCTGTTTTACTACAAAAGTTCGTGCCGAATGATGTATACACCTACGACAAAGAATTATAGGTCTTTTCACTTGTATTCTGAACCGATACGCTCCCGGGACCCGGTCCGTAGACTACACATTTTTAGAATAAGTGACCAAAATCGAAACCAAGTTCAATGCATCGGTACTAGCGTGCTCTCCAGTCTATTTCCTTTCTTCGCTATATACACAAATATTATGGTTGTACTCTGCTCAGTCGTCATTTACTTCAAAAACCTGATCCGACGTGGGTTGCGCACCCGATTTGAACGCTGGCTTGGCGCGCTCCCGAGGGCTCGCGCATAGCCCCCGCCGCAGCCCGGCCGTTTCCACCCGCTGGCATTACATAGCAGCTTTGTTTTTCCAGTGAGTAATCATAAGATAAATCTGGTATACTTCGCACCTCAAAAGACCGTACTAGCCAAGTACACTCAGAGCAGGCAAGGACTTGACCAGTAAATTGTCGTACCTTTGGTGTACTTTGGTACGATTTTTCTGACAGTGTTTTTTCCACCTCGATTTCTCTTGCCATTGAAAAAAGGCCGTGACCTATGCTCTGGACATAAAATGTGCTGACAGACTCTGAAGAAATAGTTTCGACGTAACGTAAGTTTTAAGGTGACCGCGAGGGGGATAAACTATCTATCGCTGTCTATTTATAGGCAGATTACGAATTCGTACGATATTGAGTTCGTTTCGCATACTTTTTTTTTTTTTACCCCTCGACTCGAGGGCTTATAGGTTAGGTTAAATTGAGATGTGTGCTTCGAGCGGCTGTGGCAAAGGGGAGGGCCTAAAGCGGCCGAGAGTGGACAACGGGATGAGGAGGAGCGGGGTAAGGCAGGGGAAGTTGGGGAGGGGGGGGGAGGAATCAGACCGCCGCAGACCAGAGAACAGTGACCACTCGGCCACAGCCCAACAACACCCAATTAAGTGTGACTTTGGCTCGGAGTCATGCAGGGCAGACTGAGCAGCGCTGCGGCTGGCACTTTGCATGTCCAACGCGCCGGACCATTCTTCTCTTTAACGCGTCCAGTTTTAAAGCAAACGGGAGCGGGGGCGGGCGGGACCTGCAGGCAGATGGTCCAGAGAGAGACATAGAAGCGCGAAGCATCCGCAGCATACGTCTGCCGCCGCCACTGCACTCCCTTTGAAGAATGATGGGTAGGAACGCGCGGGGAGGGGGAGAGAGAGAGAGAGAGAGAGAGAGAGAGAGAGAGAGAGAGAGAGAGAGAGAGAGAGAGAGAGAGAGAGAGAGAGAGAGAGAGAGAGAGAGAGAGAGAGAGAGAGATTTGATATTTGAGAGAAAAAGAGAGAGAGAGAGAGAGAGAGAGAGAGAGAGAGAGAGAGAGAGAGAGAGAGAGAGAGAGAGAGAGAGAGAGAGAGAGAGAGAGAGAGATTTGATTTGATTTGATTTATTTGCCACTGAACTACAATTTGCAGTATGGACAGTACATACAGGGTTTAAAAACCATGGTCGATAAAATCCTGAACATTGTAAAAAGAGCTTTGAATTAAAACATGTTTTTAGTTTTTTAGTAAACTGTACATAATTGAGTGATTTAAAATTAGCAGGAAGTTTATTATAGAATACAGGCCCTTTATGAAATATGTCATTTTGTGAGATGGACAGTATTTTTTTTTGTGGTCTTAAAAAAGTATTTTGCCTTGTTTGATGATGATGAAAATCTGAATTTATTGAAAATTTTGATATGTTGCGATGTACGAATTTTAAAATCTCAAAGATGAACAGGGATGGTAGGGTTAAAATTTTCAGCGTCTTGAAGAGTTCTCTGCAGCTATGTCTCTGTGGCAGATTCAAAATTGCTCGTATGGCTTTTTTTTGTAATTTAAAAACATCCGTGGTACGGGTGGAATTCCCCCAAGTTATTATGCCATATGAGAGAATGGAGTGAAACAAGGCATGGTATGTCATTTTTGCTGTTTGGACATCAATGATGTCTCTAATTTTTCTTATGGCAAAAATAGCTTTACATAATTTAATTTCAAGTTCATCAATGTGCTTGTTCCATTTTAAGTTATCGTCGATGCAGATTCCAAGAAATTTAGTTGATGTACTGAATTGATTTAAATACTGACTATTTTGGACTTGTTCGACTCTAAAGTTGGTTCTAAACTGAATCAGGCTGGTTTTTGATTCATTAAGGAGTAGCTTATTTGCACTACACCAAACAGTCATTTCTTCTATTGATGTTTTTAGATTCTCTTCAAGTTCTTCTAAAGTTTTTGCCCACACAACAAGGTTGGTGTCATCAGCAAAATTGACAAAATGTCCACATGATATATATTCAACTAGGTCATTTATAAAAATCACAAAAAGTAGGGGCCCTAAAACAGAGCCTTGTGGAACGCCACACTCCACATTTTTAAGTTGTGATGAGGTACAGATTTGAACTTGTCCATTATTAAAAGTAACTTGCACATATTGTTTTCTATTTTCTAAATAGCTTTGGAACCAGTCTTTTATGTGGCCGCGGATTCCATATGATTCTAATTTATCAAGCAGTATTTTGTGATCAACCATATCAAAGGCTTTGGTAAGATCAAAAAATATACCCATTACGGATAGCTGTTCATCAAAACATTTGTAGATGTAGTGAATAAAATCAAGAACTGCATCTGATGTAGTCTTCTGCTTTATAAATCCAAATTGAGAAGGAGATATTAGATTAAAATTTGTTAAGTAGGATTGAACCCGATCTGCCATAATAATTTCAAAGACTTTAGAAAAGGCTGAAAGGTTTGCAACTGGTCTATAATTTGATGACAGTTCTTCGCTTCCTTTCTTATGTAGTGGAAGTATCTTGGAGATTTTTAGATTTTCCGGAAAAATTCCACTTTCAAATGATTTGTTAATGATGTCTCTTAAAGGTTCAATGATATGTTGGTGGCATAGTTTTACAATTTCATCTATTATGTCATCTGGACCACTGCATTTCTTATTTTTGAGTTTACCAATGGCATTTATGATCTCACTGCGTGTCACAGATCTTAAAAACATAGATTTATCACAATGCTTTCTTGTTTTTGTTCCTATGCCATTGTTTTCTTTTTGTAAATCATTAATAACATTGTAGTAATAATTGTTAAAAATATCACTAACTTTTTCTGGATCATTGGTTACATTTCCATCTTCTCCCATGATATTCAGGTTTTTACGTTCCTGTTTTGCTTTTCCAATGCTATCATTAACGATAGACCAAATAGTTTTTGATTTGTTTTTAGATTCCATTACAATTCTTTGGTTATGTAGACACTTAGCTTTCTTGATAACTTGTCTATATATTAACCTATATCTTCTGAAATAGCTGAGAAGTATTGGGTTATTAGTTGTTTTAATAAACAAGCATAAATCTCTGAAATTTTTTGAAGTTATTTTTATACCAGTTGAAATCCCAGATTTATCTTCTCTTTTTTCTCTAACTTTCTTGATAGGGAAATGTGTATCGTACAATTCCTTAAAGATGTTATGGAATGTGTTGTACTTCCCATTCACATCAGATTCTTTGAAGACTGCTTCCCAATTCTGGTCTTGAAGTGCTCTGCAAAAATTTGCTTTAGATCTAGTGGTGAACATTCTTTTCATAATGCATGGGAATTTTTTTTTCTTTCACTTCTTGTTTAATGCTAATACATTGCATATAGTGGTCTGAAAATCCAGTCTCTAAATCACATACACTTTCATAATTATTCTTATCAAGATTGGTAATAATATGGTCTATAGCTGACTTGGATGAATGTGTCACTCTTGTTGATTTGTCAGTGATTGAGTGGAGACCATTTTCTTCTAGAATATAAATAAATTTTTTACCATCTAGATCTGATGGTTGTTGATAATTTAAGATGTCTACATTTATGTCACCACATATTATAAGATGATTCTTTTTGGTTATAACTCTTTGAATACATTGATCCAATCTATCACAGAACTCGTTTATGTCTCCCGATGGAGAGCGGTAAACACATATCACAGCAAAATTATCACATATAATGCACACAGCCTCAAAAACTTTTTCACTAATCAGATCACTTAAGTCTAATTCTTTGTTACTAAGCTGACCTCTTTTTGTATAGATAGCAACACCACCATGACTAAAGTGTGTTCTACAAAATATTGCTGCACATTCATACCCGCTAATATTAGAAGTTGGTACTTGCTCCTCTTTAAGCCAGTGTTCACTAATGCATAGCACTTGAATATTCAATTCTTCAGCAAGGTTTTCTAATTCTGATAATTTTTGATAAAGACTGTTGATGTTGAGGTGACAAACATTAAAGTGAGGCAATTTGTTTGTCATGGTGGGATCAGTCAGTTCAGTGGCTCTTATTAAAAATTCTTCGGCTCTTCTCTCTCATAATTAGAAATAAATTTAATTTGTTTGGTAAATCTGTGACATATCACACTCTTGCCTCTGGAGTTGAAATGCAAACCAGATTTGGTGTAGTACTTCCTTTCTAAGCCTACCATAGATGTGCTAAAATACACATTCTCATTATTTCCATGTTGGAATACATTTTCTTTCAGTTTGACTTGCAGGCAGGAGTTAACTTCATTAATTTTATGGTTGAGATGGGAAGCATTTAGCCTCCAAGGTACAGCCGCTACAATAACATTGGTTTGTTTACTAACATTCATGACCTGGGTCGCAACTTGATCAAGGTAATTTGAGTCTGATGGTTTTTGGATGTTGTTTGTACCACCAATTATGACAACACAATCCTGCTTTGTAAAGTTTTTGCAAAGATTGTCCATGGAGTCCATTACACCTTCAAGGCCTGCATTGGGTTTCACGAAGCTGGTCACCTCAAAGTTTGGTCCGAGATCTTCTGATACTTTTCTTGCAAGTCCTCTGCCATGGCTGTCAGATAAAAGGAGTACTGACCTTTTCTTCAGTGCGACTTTGTTTGGTTGAACAGTTTTTGTTTGGGGATTACAAGATCCATGTTTATTATTCTTACTTAGTGAAGGTAGGCTATTTTCTGCAGCTGATGTTGAAGGTAGATTTAAAGTTGAGTTTACATGATTTGTTGCATTCTTACAATTCTTGTGTGCTTGAATTTCTGCGGCAAGCAGATCAATAGTGGCGTTTTTACAAACCAGTTGCTTTTCAAGTGCCGACACACGGTCCTGGAGGTTATGTATTTCTTCGAGAAGAGATTTTCTTTCAACAGCATCGATCAGGCCCGAGGGCACTGAGGAAGCATCGAGGAAATATTCTTCTTTGGTTTCGTCTGTTCCATTTTGGCTGTCATTTCCTTCATCTTGTTTGGTTTTGTCGCAAACCTTGCACACATAACCTTGTCCCTCCGCGGCCGCCTTTCTCTTCTCGCAACGATTGTGTTTCCACTTATTACAGATGATACATTTTACACCCACTTTGAGGGTCTTTAGACAGACTGCACACTGTTCGTCTGGCATTTTTGAACAATCAATTGATACTTTATAATTTAAAATTTAAAATTTAGCTGAGTTGACTAGAGCACCGTCTCCATCTCCAGAGAGAGAGCAAGAGAGAGAGAGAAACAGACACTCTCACACTCGCAAGGGCGGAGGGATGCGGTGTTGGACTGGACTCGGCGTGGGCCGTTTGGCCGGCCGGTGCAGCGTACGTAATACGTCATGTAGGCATTTTTGAGAATGTCAACGGTCATTATACGGCAATTGAAGAAATGATATCTCGACTAAACGGGGCTGCGGCGGCCTGGGGCCGCGCGCCGCACTCGTAAATAAGGCGGAGGTACTGTAATGGGGTCGTAAGCGGAGCAAAGCGGAGCATCCGTGGGGCCAGGCCGGGCCGTGCCGGGGACCTATGAGGCCCCTGGTGGGCCCTGGTGGGCCCTGGTGGGCCCTGGTGGGCCCTGGTGGGCCCTGGTGGGGCATGTCCTGTGCCCACCCCAGCCACGGCTCGGCCCGGCCCGGCCCGGCCAGCGAGACAATAACGTCTGTATCGATCCCTGTTTAGCAGAGGGGACGGGGGACGGGCGCGGCCGGACGGGGCGGGGTGGGGCGGGTCCCCCGCAGTCCCAGCAGCCCAAGCCGGTGTGATTAGGAGGCATCACGTCGCATTCGCGGGGACCACACGGAGAGCCCCGTCTCTCTCTCTCTCTCTCTCTCTCTCTCTCTCTCTCTCTCTCTCTCTCTCTCTCTCTCTCTCTCAATCTCTCTCGTTCTCTCTCACTCTCCTCCTCCCGCACTCGCGTTTGAAGCTACGCCACCGCTTGTCCACATCGGCAGCGCGCGTGCCCATAACTCCAACAGCAGGCGAAACAAAAACACAGAACACGACGCATTTTCGTTGGTGGTCGCAAAAAGCATGGAAAAATGCCATAGGACGAAAGAAAAAAACGGCAACAAGGACGTTCTGCTTATGACGGCGAGCATGGCGCTTAGAAAAGGGAGAGACGACAAAAAAAAAGTTTTAAAAAAGCATATGAATATCGTGATGATGCCATGTCTTACGGGTCCGTTTTTGACGGGGAAGGGCCGAGCCGGGCTGCTGAATGCATATACACACATTTCACTCCCCAAAGAGATTGAGAGATGACGAGCTGTCACCGAATTGACGTGATATTCGACTTTCTCTGCGCGTACCGGGCCGGACGGAGCCCTCTGGGCGCGGACCTCTGCACAAGAGGGGAGGGGCGCTTCTCATCCACCCCGCTCCGCCCACCCCCCGCTCCGCCCCGCCCCGCCCCACCCCACCCCGCCCCACCCCGCCCCACCCCACCCTGCTCCGGTGCAGCAGCGTGCAGGACACCCACGGAGAGACGACGACAACTCTTATTGGCCTCATCGGTATCGGAGCGGAGCGCGGCAGTGCGGCGCGGCGGCAGCGGCTCTGGTGGGGCGGGGCGGGCGGGGCGGCGGGGCGGGGTGAGGCGGGGTGGGGTGGGGTGGGGTGGGGCGAGTTGGGACCAGACCAATGATTTCAGCGGAGCCCTTTTCTCATGCAGCTGCCCCGACGCACCGCGCCTGTCACTTGGCGGGGCTGAAGACGTCAGTATGCGTGTGGTGGGGTGAAGCGGGCTGGGGCGGGGCGGGGCGGGGCGGGGCGGGGCGGGGCGGGGCGGGGCGGGCGCCTAGAGAGAGGCCATCTCAGGTAGCGGCTTTGAGTCGTGCCGGTCATCGTGATGAGTCAAGAGTTCGTTTCTGTATGCACTAAATTGCCGAGAGGGACTCCTTAATCTGGTGTTTGGTTTTACCTATCGGTAAAGGTTTTGCTGAGATGGCCCTAGAAACCTGTATATGTATCTGTGGACATCTGCCAGGTATATTGTGTGGGACCTGCGCTGGGGGGCGGTCATGGTGGCGGTGGTGGAGGTGATGGCGGAGATGGTGGTGGTGCCCTTCCAGGAACGCGACGTGCTGCGCCCGCCCCGCCCCTCCCGCCCCGCCCCGCCCCGCCCCACCGCGCCCCGCCCCACCGCGCCCCGCCCCTCCCCGCCCCCGCCCCGCCCCGCCCCGCCCCTCCCGCCCCGCCCCGCCCCGCCCCACCGCGCCCCGCCCCGCCCCGCCCCGCCCCGCCCCGCCCCGCCCCGCCCCGCCCCGCCCCGCCCCGCCCCGCCCCGCCGCGCCCCGCTCCGCCTCCCGTGAGATGGCCACGCCCTTACCCGTGTGTCTCGAGGTCCCCTTCAAGGACCCCGCCCTGCCCCGCGGTATACTGTCAGGCGCTGCAGCAGCGGTGTGTCCTTCGTTACCCTTCTGCAGATGTGCATGCGGATGTGTTTGTGTGTGAAATTGTTGAAATTGAAATTGTTTATTTTAGACTGCGACAAAAAGAGACTAACGAGCCCCCACTAAAGTGAACAGTGCTCTGTGCTCTCTCTGCAGAGAGAGAGAGAGAGAGAGAGAGAGAGAGAGAGAGAGAGAGAGAGAGAGAGAGAGAGAGAGAGAGAGAAGACTTGGTCTCAGTCTCGGCTCGGATCTTCACCTCGGCAGAGACGATGCAGAGTATTGGCCCGCAAGGCCTTCACCCCTGCAAAGCATATATATCGCAGTCTGCACCGTCCCCTGGCGGGGCGGGCAGAGGCGGGGCGATATCGAAGCCGTTCGATTCATGTCGTCCTCCGCTTTATTACCGGCGGCTCGCGCGGCGGCGCTTGGCGACAAATGAATGCCGCAGCATATTTCACTGGCTGTGCCGGCCACTCGAGCGAGAGCACGCCGCTCCCCACCCCACCCGCCCCGCCCTGCCCCGCCCCGCCCCGCCCCGCCCCGCCACGCCCCGCCAATGCGCCCATCCCGCCGGATTTATGAGGACACAACTACAGGCGCCTGCAGGCCCGTCCCTGCTGCCCGGTCCAGTACCGCAGGGCGTGGCGCAGCGTGGCGCAGCGTGGCGCGGTGGAAATGACGGAAAATTGTTTGTCATGCTTTGTGGCTGTCGATGGAATTCGGCCCGCCCCTCGAAGTGCGGCCCCGCCCCGCCCCGCCAGGACAGTCCGATACACCAGTTTTGTTTACTTTGGGAAGGGCCTCGATGCTGCTCCTGCTGCTCCTGCTGCAGCAGCAAAGCTAGAGGCGTGCAGCCGCGGGTCGGGCCCTGCGGCCGCGCCGTCCTGCGTGGAGACGTGTCCTGCAGGACGTGCGCCCTCCTGCGGGACCTGCTACAGCAACAGGACCTCGCGATGCTATCGGCCGGATCTCTTATTCAGCCCTGCCTTCAAGTCCCCAGGGCGGGCGGCATTGGCAGCGCGGGGCTGCTGCTTCTTGTACTCCGTGAGGGGGGGGGGGGAGGGGGGGGGGCTAACTGGTGGCGTAATGTGACGGGTTGTGTCATCGTCGAGCGAGGAGTATTAGGCTCGACACCCTCCTTGTTTTGATGTGCTAAAAACCACTGTGAGGTGATATCGCGGGCGGACAGCCTCTTTTAATATATTTTTTTTTTAAAGAAAATTTAACAGTGATATTTTGGTTAAAAAGTAAAGTATATTTTCAATTAAACCAAAACTGCACACATTCTTCGTTATCGTAGCGATACTATCCCGCGCGCATGCATCACCTATACATATATACCTATTTTTTTAGAGTATATTGAATACCAGAAAGGTGTTTACATTTCTTGCAAAACTTGACCACTTAGTTATGCATTGCAGAGCTTAAGTTCACTGTTCTGTGCTTTTTCTTTCTAGGTGGCCAAATACGATTTTCTCATTCTTTTTCTCTGAGGGTAATTCTTTATCAACTCACCAACTCGCCCGGATTCGACCCTCGGATATTTCGGCGCCGGGGTCAAAAACTCATTCTAGGGATCCCATAGACACCGCCTGCAACTTTTCCCGAGGCTGGGAAACGATTGGTGTGGATTTGGCGAAATACGACGTGTTTTTGATCAAATCTTGAGGATTTCGACTTATTTTCTAAATCGGTGAAATTAAGTCACACAGCCCGAGGCCCTGGTTTTGGTTTGGTTTAAGCATATCATGGGGGTGAGCTACATCTCATGGAGTAGATTTTTCTTTCCTGATTCAGAATATGGAATCACATGCCACATTGTTGCTCATTATAGGTTTTGCCAACTTCATTCGCAAATAATAATGGCACAGTTGGTGTATGATGGCAAAACGCTTATGAGCTGCAATGTAGCATGCGATTCCATATTCTGAATCAGAGGAAAAAAGATCTATTCATTGAGACGTACCTCATCCTAGAGATAGATGCTTAGTAAAAAAATTTTGTCCTGCAACAAAGCATTTCACAACTTTTCCCCACTGACTGCGAATGTAACTTTTGGTGAAAATGCAACTTTCCTATAGTATTTGTGCCAGAGTGCTCCAATTTGTTCTGTAAGGTTTTTTAGTGACCCCGAACAAGAAACTTATGTAAAGTCCTAAATTTGAGACAATTTTTTTGACACTGGCCAGGCCTGATGGGTTAAGTTATCTAAATTTCCATTCAAATGTCTCTTATAAATTGAGAAAAGGAGTGCTGGGCCAAAGTTGCAAAAACTATGGAATATTTGTCTCATAAGCAGGTAATTTTGAGCCAAGTTTAGTCAAAATCGTCGTACCATGTCAAAAAGGGGAAAAAACAAGGAAAAATGCGTTTTTTGATAGATTTTTTAAAGTTTTTAGCCCCCGGGTCGATACTAAAGCTTGGAAACATATGAACACTACATACATTCTTCAAAAGTGAGTCAAGGAGAAACCAAACATGCATGCGAGGGGTCTACCACTCTGGTAATCTTGTGTACACTTTGTCGGATAATTACTGGTAATCACATCCAAAAAAGTCCCCTTTACGTAGGTTTTCATGCCGTTTAGAGCTTTCCGGCTTGAAAATGTGCTAAAAATTACATAAATTTCCAAGTTTGTTTTTTTTTTTCAAAAATGTTACCGAAAACTGTTGGTAATCACTGGTAATCGGTAATCGTGTGTACGCTCCTTAGCCGAAAGGTGGACCCCACGCATGCATGGCCCCCGGCTGTGTGACCCAATTTCACCGATTTAGAACGTAAGTCGAAATGCTCAAAATTTGATTTTAAAAAACGTCGTTTTTCGCCAAATCGACACCGTTTCCCAGCCTCGAGAAAGTTGCAGGGGGTGTCTATGGGACCCCTAGAGTGAGTTTTTGTTTTGACCCCGGCGCCGAAATGTTCGAGGGTCGAGTCCGGGCGAGTTGGTGAGTTGATAAAGAATCACCCATGAGTCAGTCAGTGGCACGAAGTGGGAACGCTCCCGAACGTGCCGGGCCGGGCCGGAGGCCCTACTGGGGCGGGGCGGGGCGGGGCGGGGCGGGGTGAGGCGGGGTGAGGCAGGCGGGGTGGGGGCGTCCGGGGGCCTAATCCAATTGTAAGCGGGCACCGCCGCCGTGCCGCTGCTACCACCTTGGTTGCACCTTTTACGAAAAACAAAGAGGAGAAAAGGAAAAGTTCTTGAAATTAAGGCAACGGTGGCTCCTTTTATTGTCGCAGTCGCTGCGTTTATTCGATCTCCTCTCCTCTCTTCTCCGCTCGGTTTGTGTTTATTCTTACTTTTCCTACCCCCCCCCCTCACCACCACCACCTTGCTGCTTCTCCTTCCTTAAAAAGAAGAGGCGTTGCGCGAAGGCCTTAATTCTGGTGCCATGTCGTCTTACTCGGTCTCTCGCCTCTCTCTTACAGTACCACCTCCTCTTCGTCTGTTCTCTTATTCTCTTCTCTTCTCTTCTCTTCTCTTTTCTCTTCTCTTCTCTTCTCTCTTGGAGGCGGTCACTGATCGCTCTGAAACTCGGATTCCAGCTCCCTGTTTATCTGGTGACGATTCGAGGTGCTAATACAGATAAAGTATTCAGCGCAACGCTCGTTCCAGTCCTTCTCACCCTCCTCACTCCCTTCTCTCTCTCTCTCTCTCTCTCTCTCTCTCTCTCTCTCTCTCTCTCTCTCTCTCTCTCTCTCTCTCTCTCTCTCTCTCTCTCTCTCTCTCTCTCTGTCTCTCTGTCTCTCTCTCCCTCTCTTTCTCTCTCCCCCCCTCTCTCACCATCAACCTCACTCTCTCCTTTATCTATATAGCTCTCGCCTCTCTCATACTTTCCTTACTCTCTGTTTCTCTCCGAACCACGACAAACCGCAACGATTGATGAACACCACACCCCCTGGTGACAAAATATCATTCCTTCCCTCTCGTTATCCCTCTCTCTCTCTCCCTCTCTCTCTCGCACACACGCGCTCTTACACAGAAGGAGCCATCTGTTTGTGTTGGGAAGAAGGAGAAAATAGAGTGATTGTGGGTCGGGAGCCGCCGCCACGCCACGCCGATGCCGGTGTGAATCATTACTCCTCGGGGCACATTTGGAATCTGATACCGTGATATGGCATTCCTCTTTACTCGGGTTTTCTCTCTTTTCCTCTCTCTCTCTCTCTCTCTCTCTCTCTCTCTCTCTCTCTCTCTCTCTCTCTCTCTCTCTCTCTGTCTCTCTCTCTCTCTCGTCCTCTCCCTCTTTCTATTTCGGCTTCTCGCTCGCTCTCGTGACAAATACTCGACTGCGTCCATTAGGCTACAATGGTCTCTGTGTCGGACCTGCGCCGCTGGGCTGGGGGCTGGGCTCCCCAGCTCACCTCTCCAGCCAGATCGCTTTACTCTCTTTTCTTTCTTGCCGGCTTTAACGCCGCTTCAATTATCCAACGTCACCTCTTTTTCAACTATCGCTTTTTCGCACCGCTTGGTCGCAGCCTCCGGTCTGTGCGGGTGGGAGAGAGAGAGAGGAGGGGGGGGGGGAAGATGAGAAAGAAAAGGTCTCGTGGAAAAGAACGCCGCCCGCGCGACCATGAACACGAAGGCTTGACCTCTCAAACTCACGACCTTACATTGAAAAAAAAGGAGAAGGTCGCAGACAAAAAAGGTTAAAGGAATTGTGGGAAAAGACAAAAGTGAAACGTTTTGGATGTTATCTTTAATTTTTGTCGATTCTTCTCCGGGTGGGCGGGCGGCTGCGATAGGCCGCGCCGCTCGCGTCAGGGTATTTATGTGCGGCGTTTCAGTCAGACACCGAAAGAGGAGAAACATTTTGATTAACACGTTGGTTCGTCCCGTCTCGTGAGAGCAGTAAAAGGCTCCCGGGAACCGGGCCGGCCCGGGCCGCCGGGCGGCACGGCCGGACGGGTAACTCTGCGGGCGTGCGCTGGGAGTTGCGAGGGTTCTCTCCCGGGGGTGACGAGGAAGGAGAGTTTGTTTGGCTTCGCAATAATGATAACCGATTGGATCCGCATGGTTCAGGCTGGGACCGGCCGGGGTGGTTTGGTACGCCCCCGCGGGCTGAGGTAGCAGCTCTGCCTCACGGGCGTGGGCGTCAGGGCAGCTGAGGGAGGGAGAGAGAAAGAGAGAGAGAGAGAGAGAGAGAGAGAGAGAGAGAGAGAGAGATGGGTGGTGGGTGGGTTATGGCCGGTCGAATCACTCGTGGCGTGGCGAGGCGTGGCGCCATAATCAAACTGCGCTGCAGTTTTATGCCGGAGGACATGTGTGAGGAGTCTCGACAACCCTCACGCCCGGCGCCCCCCTCCCCCGTCTCTCTCTCTCTCTCTCTCTCTCTCTCTCTCTCTCTCTCTCTCTCTCTCTCTCTCTCTCTCTCTCTCTCTCTCTCTCTCTCTCTCTCTCTCTCTCTCTCTCACGCGCGCGTTTTCCGCGCGGGACCCTACAGCAGCCCTCATCAGTAGAATTCGCCAGAATGTCTCATTAATTCTCGCAGAGCAGGCGGGGTGCGGTGGGGGTGGGGCTAGGTGGTGGGGTCTGCAAGTGCAAGGTGGCCCACTAAAGGGCCCACGCGGATTGCCATTTTACGTTCCCTCCGCTTCCCAGGTCTTCAAATATTTATCTTGCTGCCTCCCTTACTTTTCTAAATTTTCCTACAGAGACACTATATTTTTATCCTTAGAGAGTACAGTCTCCAAACAATGTCTGTGCTCGCTCCTTAGCTAGTCTAAATTTTGCTGCAGTGACACAATATCTCAACCTTTTAGTTGGATTACCTCGTTGGTATTAACATCATTAAATGGAATATTCTGAAAGAAACATAAAATTAACAAAGCAGAAGGGCGGGCTGCAAACAAAATTCATGAGTCAGAAAAGAGATTAAATTAAGTGTTGGTAATTATGCACCACATTGATAGATGACATTTTAGTCATGAAACTTTTTATTTCTTGCATAAGAGAGAATATTTCCTGCACTGAAGGAACCAGTTCAAATTTAAGTACTGGTAATCAGTTCTTACTGTTCCAAATTAAGACAGAAAATAAGAACAGAGCTGATTGACTGCATAGCTTGAACTACATCCAGTATATTTTCGTGCACTTTGCATTTTGGATAGAACCATTGGGGCAAATCGAGAGAAACATAAACTTAAAGTAAGAACAATATACAGAAAACATTACTTTTGACTCAATAGTTCGAAACCTATTATTTTTTAGTTCAGAAAGTAAAGTTCAGAAAGCAATTGCTTTTTCGTTTTGGAAACATTAACACAGCTTTCATGGAAGCAATTGAAGCAACCATCACAGCCAATCATAAACCTTTAGAGAAAAAGCAATTTTTTTTAAGTTCAACAAAACGAAGTCATATGATGGGACACTAGTGTACCGTCATGCAAAGTACATAGTACCGTACAATGAACAGTGAAAATACCTTGAGCCTGCTGGTTTTTCGCATATGCATTACCTTTTCCATTTTTATTGTTGACTGCAACTGCGAATAAGTTAAATACATGAAATAATTTGCAATGCAACTAGCATTCATGACTGATGGAAACTTCGGTTCTCTGGAGTAATACGAATAGTATCAGAGTGTTTGTTGAGGTATTGAAGATACTATTTTATTTCGCATTTCTTTTAAAAAATCTGTTTGGTCAAAGAATGAAATGGTAAAAAAATCTTTCTTGTAACAGAATGAAAGGGATTTTGAAACACATAATAATAGTGACCACGAGCTGTTCACAGGAAATGAACCCTTAGTTCAAGCCTAGGGTCTACCACTCTAAAAAATCTCGTACGAGGGTTATAATCAGTCAAGGTTATGGTGATTATCAATTAATGATTATCTTTAACATATTTACTGATTATTGGCCAGTAATCATGCAACTTTTGCTCAAATTTTACACTATTTCTCCATATTTGTCGAAATTTTGTCAATATTTGGGAATTTTACATGATTGACTACGTGATTATCAATAATCATCTAGAGGGGTGTACGAGGATTATGGAAGTGGCAGACCCTTGGTTGAAGCTGATATTGATGCAATGGGACTTGTGCTATCAGATGAGCTCAAAAGAATTCATACACTTATTGAAAAGTCTGAGACACCAAAGATATATCAGACTCATCTCACTTGCCGCGCTAGAAACCATTTATGAAATTTGTTCGTAAGTTATGACATTCTCCAGAAAAGTACGAAATTTATCGTTGAGTTACTTCTGTAAGAAAACGACAATTTCAATAAAGTTACGAGAAATGTCGTAAATTTACGAGAAATGTCGTAAACGTACGGGAAATATTGTAAAATTTAGAAGAAATATCGTTTATTTACGAGAAATGTAAACTTACGAGAAATGTCGTAAGTCTTTTACTGGTGAATTTGAAATTTTGGTGTTGTAAATTTATGACATGCATTTGTGAAACTGTGCTGTGTGCTGTCAAATCAACGAAAAAATTAGAATCTTACGACTTTTTAATAATAGTCAATTACAACATGTCTTTATAAATTGCAAATGTGACCCGTAAAAGTACAAACAACTGTCATGTCTCCATCACCCTAGCGATTTTTTTTTCACAGTGTTGTAAGCTCTGGGAAGTGGTGGGGTCGGGGTAGACTGGGTCCTGCTCTGCTGGCGGACACAGATATTGTTGAGCCCTACGCTGAGCTAAAGTCCTCGAGGCAGAAACAGTAGGTAGTGATTTATTGTAGACTAGGCATCAAACAGCAGAATCTCATGCTGTGTGGTGGGACTCATCTCAATAACGGATAAGTCGAGTTGTTTTTTTTTCTTGTTTTCGAAGGAAAAAAACAGTGAAACTACAACATAAAAATTGGATTTTATAAGGGACTAAAGTTTTGTCCTTCGGCTTCTGTCAAGTAATGTGTGAATTTTCTTTCTGTTTTCAGGTGAGTACGGTCGATTAATTCACCTAGAACGTGACCATTTTGCCGCGCGTGAGTATTGGGTTGGAGGTGTTACGTGCCACCCCGCGCCACTGATTCCCCACGGAGCGCTGTGGTTACACTGCTTTGCAAGGGGCCGCGGCGCGGAAGCAGGGCGGCGCCGGTTCCGCCGTCTGCGTAGGCCACCCGCTCGCCACGCCGCCGTGCCTCCGCCTACCTCTCTCCCCGAACACAAGACCTAGAGAGAGACCTGCCAAGACTGAGACTATATATACACTTTTGAAGCCAAAGCGGCCTTTCCATTCTCAATCGATCCTCGCCGTGAAAGGTCGACTCACTTTATACTTGAAGCACCAAGATTGGATGCCCCCTCCCCCCCCCTCACACACAAAAATAAGAAAAAAATAAAAAAATAAATAAACATAAAAAAAAACGAAAGAAAAAAAAACCTTCATTGCGTTTGGGGTTCTGGCTCTGTGAAATGATGTTAAAAGTGAAAGAAAATTTCAAATATTTTCAGCAGTGAAATAATTAGTAAACTGTCGTAATGGAGGAGTGTGCATTTTTTTTTTCAGTACTGTTATTTTTATTTATTATTATATTTTATTTTTTAAATGGAAATAATGGCGCGGGGCTTCTCGTGTTAGACATAATTTGCAGCGATAAATAATGTGACCCGGGCGGGTCGGGCCGGTGGCGCGCCGTGTGTCGTGTGCCCCCCCTCCCCCCCCCCTCCCTTCGTTTTTCAAACCTAGAGGCGGGCCTCACCTGCGGGGGACGCACGCCACGCATCTGGACGGGACGGGACGGAACGGGCTGTGGAGTGGCGCGCCAACCCCAACAGATGTGCCTCCTCTCTCCCGCTCTTTTTCTCTCGTTATGCATCTCTCTCTCTCTCTCTCTCTCTCTCTCTCTCTCTCTCTCTCTCTCTCTCTCTCTCTCTCTCTCTCTCTCATACACACGCTCTTCCTGACGGCGCGGGAGATATGCGGAGCGGACCCCCATAAGCAGCCCTCTGCATACTGTCCGACGCTCATCCCATCAGAACGGAAAGTGTAGCCGTGGTATTGTTACCTGGTTGTCATGCACTGAGAAAAAATTTTGGTGGCACCCAACATCAAACTTTTGTTTCGATCCGTCGGGAGATAGTCCTTGGCATTGCTAAAACCGAAAGTTCCGTTCCTAGAGAACTGAAATTTCTATGCCCATTACTGCTTTTTTGACGGATCGAATAACAGTCTGATCGTGCCGCAAACAAACAATTTTTTTCAGGTTGCGGTCCTGGCAAAGACACTGTTGGGTCGTAATAATCCAAAATGTTGTGAAACACTGAATAAAAAAGACCTTGTGTGCAGAGCCTTCACCATACCTAGGAACGGCAGTGCGGCTTAGCCTGATCGCGTTCACGTGCGTCTCCAGCTCCTGTGTTGTTTGTGTTTGCCCACGTTCATGTCCGTGTTGTTTCGCGAGTGATCCCGCTGTCCTCGTTAACGACAAACCCCTCTTTGATAGGTTTGTTTTAGTCGCTTCTCCTCTCATCATCTGTCTCGTCCTCCTCACTCGACCGTCTCACTCAAAACAAACACGAAAACGTTTTGGGGACAGAAAAGAGTCGGAAAAGTGAAACACGGACGGGAGGGCGGTGGCGTGCGGCCGCCATAGCGCGGTGCAGCGTGTCGGAGCGGTGCGGGAGCCACATGTGGTTGTCTACCCGAGGGCTTTAGGCCGACCGGCGGTGATTTGTCCGGACAAGGCACGTCTGGGCGGGGTGGGACGGGTTATTGGGGTGGGGCGAGGCCAAGGCGAGGCTGCTGGGGGCGCATTAGGAAGGGTGACGGGGCGCCCCGTAGGCCCTGCGGGTGACAAGCGCAGTCTGAGGGAATTAGCGGCGGGCTGTGTTTAACACCGCGCTGTCTAACTTGTCTGAAATGAAATGAGCCGCGTCTTATTTGCGAGTGTTCTTCTTGAACAAATCAGTTCCGCACTAGCTGCTGTGTTTGTACGAAACCGTCCTTGATATTGCAAGTTGCCGTCACTGGAAAAACCCCTTTTTAGGGATGGTAATACAGTAAGTATGTATATTTTCGCAGATTTGTTTCAAAAGATTTTCTTCATAAGCAAACCAATGGCATTTTGGGATGTACTATCGCATTCCTCGCAAAATTCCGCTTCATGTGATAGGGTTCTGATGAGCGGTCAGCAAATAAAAAGCCATAGTACGAAAAATGCAATTATTTTTTTACCAGTTATGAACAGAACCCCATCACATGTAGGCTCGTTTGTTGACTGCGAAAAAAAAGTCTTGAAATTGAATTAAATCCCATGGGAATGAAAATTTTTTTATTTAATAAAACATGAACTGTAATGCCTTTGGAGCTTTAGTGCCTTTTAAAGGTTGGATATTCTACCTTTGTTTTACCAATGTTATTTTCGGAAAATACACGGTATGCTGCCGTAAGTCGCAGTCTCAACATTTACAAGTTACGATCGACGCACTTGACTTATTGACTCGTATCGGATGGAGGTCCAGTCCCCATAGGCTCACCGGCCAGCCTCTCGATGGGACCCGCCGGCGGCGGTGACCTTCAGGTTGTCGTCAGACAGGGGTCACAGTTTGCCTACCTTTCAGGCATTTGCCCTTTAATAGGCGCCTGGACCCGCAGGACCTTTCAGGATGGGCCAGGACGGGCGCCCTCTCCCGACCCTCATCCCTCAACCCCATCACTAAGCACCCCCGCCTTCCAATTGCAGTTGAAAGAGTAGCTCTAAAATTGTCACCGACGGGTGTGAGTGTTTTGTAAATGTTTTAGGCTCACGGGGTCGTGTTCGGGGTGGGTCGGGGCGGGCCGGGGCGGGCGGGGTGCTGCTGGAGAGGGGAACTCCCGCTCTGCTCGCTTTGGGATGGGGTTCGGATTACTGGCTTAAAAAATTAGGGAGTCACACCTGAACGAGGCGTGAGGGCGGGGTAGGGTAGGTTGGGGGCGGCATATCGACTCAGAGGAGTGTGCTGTGTGTAGAGTGGTTTTGTGTTCTTTACCCCGCCGGGTTTCCCTTATCAGCACAGAGGGTGATAGTGGCGGCCGTGAACCGCAGGCGAATACAAATTCGGGAGGGGGATGAAAATTTGTTCCTGCCTCTGTCTCATCATTCTCTTCTTTTATTATTTCCCGTAAAATAAACGGAAAAAGAAGGATCAATCCAGACGTATGCGGACGCGGCGGCGCGTTGAGGCCGCTCCCCCTCCTGTGCAGCGCTCCCGACAACAGTCTGCACTCATAACGCACAATAAAGAAATGTTGGAACGAAAATGAAAATATGTTTGCGCGGCGCGGAGAGGGCGGAAGCCTTGTCCTGGCCGGGGCGGGCCGGGCCCAGGTGCTTCCGGGCCGGCACACCGCCACACGGCCCTAACAGGCTACCCTAGCTCTCCTCCTACCCCCGTGCCTCTCTACCAAGACAGCCGTCCCCGTGTTGTGAGGGGGCTGTGTGCCAGAGAGAGAGAGAGAGAGAGAGAGGGAAGGACGGAGTCAACGCGCCCTGTAGTAAGTACGATCCGGGTGTGTCTCTTAGGGAGAGGGAGAGGGAGAGAGAGAGAGAGAGAGAGAGAGAGAGAGAGAGAGAGAGAGCGCTAGGGTGGCTGCAGCAGGCGACGGGGGCCCTGTGCACGTGCGAGGTAGGTGAGCAGGAGGGGATCGGGGAGCGAGGCAGATCGAGGCACGAGCCATGAGTCCATGCCATGACAAATTCTGCCCCCTCACCCTCCTCTCTCTTTCTCTCTCTCTCTCTCTCTCTCTCTCTCTCTCGCTCTCCTTCCCTCTCCTATAACGCCCTCCTCCTCCTCCTTGCCGCCACACCACCTCCAACCCGGCCGCGTTGAGCGCGACCGCAACTTTACGGCGGGGAGCTCTTGCCCCTGCACGCGTCGTGTGCTGGGACCTACACACTAAACACACTAAATTGATTCGTATTTTGTATTTGTACAAAGCTAAACTATCAAATCTTTTGCCCTGAATTTGTGCGTGCATTTGAACACTTTAGTGCATAATTTTGTTCAAAATAATGCAAATTTGAGCACAAATTTGTGCGAAACGAAACGCATAGGTTTAACTTTGGCACATACGTTTGCAGAAAAATGTACAGATACATTGAGCGTGTAGCTAGCACCTCACACACACACACACCCTGCCCCACTCTTCCTGTTGGAGCTCTATGATTCATCTCCACCCCCCCCCCCCCGAGAGAGAGTTTTGCATATATACATATACGTCACCGCGAAGCTCCGTCCGGATCCCCGGGGGACCCGCCCCGCCCCGCCCCGCCCTGCACCCCCTGAGGACGGGTCGTGTGGCACGCGCCGTACCCGGACCGCGCGGGAGCAGGGCAGCCGTCTGATTCAGAAATCGCGCTTCTGCCTCCATCCTTGTTGCACTTATGGTCCCCTTTGCCCTCCCCCAACGAAGGGCGCCGCCGTAGGTGCGACAAGGCGGGCGGCGTGCGAGAGTGATCCTCGGAATCAGCCTGCAGGGCAGGGCACGGCAGGGCAGCTCACGGCCCTCGGCACATCTGCTGTTCACCACCAGGGCAGGGCAGGGCAGGGGCAGGGCAGGAGCAGGGCGGGGCAGGGCAGGGGCAGGGCAGGAGCAGGCCGCGCGCGCCCCCACACCTACATCCTGTCAGACGACGACGACCTCTGGAGAAGGACTGCGCGGGTATATAGGAGGGCCCTGCGTGAGGATACACCGGGCGAGACGCGTGTAGTGTGGAGTGGAGTGGGGATGAGGATCATCGTATGAGTGAGCAAATACACTGATAAACCAAGTGTGCAACTGCTCAACTACTTGTAGGTGTGCAACTTCCAGTCTAACACGTACAAGTGTAAAACTCGGCAGTCGTACAATTGCAAGTGTCAAACTCGCCAGTTGCACACTTGTAAGAGTTCAACTCGACAGATGTGCACTTGCGAGTGTTCAACTTCAGCGTGCAACACTTCCCTTGTTGACTACTTGCGAGTGCACAACTGCCGAGTTATACACTTCGAAATGTGCAACTAAAAGTTGATCTGTTTCTTTGAAACCGCGAGGCGCGAGGCAAGGGGCCGCAAGTTCATCGAAGCTTCCGGTTGGTATGGTCGGTATAAGGGTCTTCAAATAGTAGTCGGCCCAGCCAGGCCGGCGGCCGCCAACACGTTAGACCACACGAGGGTCGTAAAGAGTGTGGAGCCCCCCTGTAGTGTGGGGGCGGGGCGGGGCGGGGCGGGGCGGGGCGGGGCGGGGCGGGGCGGGGCGGGGCGGGGGGCAGGGCGGGGCCGCACGTCAACCGCACCCAGTGTTGTGGGGCCCGCGGTACCCGAGGTAGCTTACCCGTGGCACCCGTAGCGGCGTGGGTAGCGGGAGGGGCGCGGGGCGGAGCGACGCAGGGCAGCAGGGGCCTTGTGTTGATAAGAGAGGGGAAGAGGGGGGGGGGTGAGAGGGCCTCCATGGCACACGCCAACCGGCTGTCGTCTCGCCGCCTCCCTCCCCGTGCAGCGGTGTGTGTGTGTGTGTGTGTCAGAGAGAGAGAGAGAGAGAGAGAGAGAGAGCGGGACGGTCGTGTTTGAGGAGAGGGGGGCTTGCTCTTCCGTACCCCTGCGAGCGGCTGCCCTCCGGAGGCCCCCCACCTCCCGCCTGCACGTGCCGCAGGGGTTGCGCGCCGTCGTGTACCTTTATACCGGCGCGAGGGCTCCGCGGGGCGGGGCGGGGCGGGGCGGGGCTGGGACGCAGCCAGACTACTGCGGGTGTAGGTAGGGTCGGGGGATGCTGTTGCTGGAACACGTGGCTCTCTCACTCAGGCGTGCCGATGGAGGGCCCACCCGCGCACACATACATAGCCATATACACACACACACACACACACGGACGCTATCGCGCACCTAAAGGCCCCGGGAGGGGTTGCGGCGGGTGCCAGATGGGCAGACGGTAACACCCGACGTGCCGGGACGGGGCCGGGCCGGGGCGCCCCCGCTCATCTAGATTGAATAGAAATTAATATTTTACGCAAATGCCGCGCGCGCGCGCACTCTAGGGTGGGACTTATCCGTCCTCCTCAGCGCGCGCACGTGTTGTGTGTGTGTGTGTGTGTGTGTGTGTGTGTGTGTGTGTGTGTGTGTGTGTGTGTGTGTGTGTGTGTGTGTGTTGTAAGATTTGATGATAGTCGTGTCCCTTGCAGTCGTCGCCACCCTCCTCGGCCGCGCGCGCCCGCCCTCAGCCCATATAGCAGCAGTCCGCGCGCGCGCGCATTATGCGACGCACGAAAATGAGAAAAAGCGCTGCTTAAGGACGCATTATAAATCACGACAGATGGAAGGAAGTTAACCCCTGGCTTGAATGTTAATGACGAGCAGTGCAGGGCGGGGCGGGGCGGGGCGGGGCGGGGCGGGGCGGGGCGGGGCGGGGCGGGGCGGGGCGGGGCGGGGCGGGGCGGGGCGGGGTGGGGCGGGGCGGGCAGCGTGGGCCCCCGCTGCTGCAGTGGACGGGACGCGACGGGACGGCAGCGCGGCGGCGGCAGCAGCAGCGGATATCCGGGCGGCGCAGCTCCGGGCCCCGGGCCGGTACGGTACGGGGCCTCCGGGCGGCGGGGCGGGGCGGGGCGGGGCGAGGCGGGGGCCGCTTGCGTTATGGGCCCTGCTGCAGCGCTGGGCTGCCCTGTACTGTCTGATGATGCGGCTTCTTCAGCAGACTGATTCCGCAAAGCGGTTCGTAGTAGTGTCTTCTCTCTTGCTCCTTATGGCATCGCACCGTATGAGTGCGAAAAGGATAAAGAGACGAAACCGCCTTCCGGAATCATCCTACAGAGGCTGCCGTCGCGCAAAATGAGAAACATTGAGCTGACCGCGCGCGAGTTCCTGCCGCGGCTTTTCGCAAGTTGTTGGCGCCAATATCCTTTCGGGTTTGGGGGTCGCGCGTTCGTCAGCCAGCGGTCAGGGACCCCCTCCTCCCCTTGCCACACACTTACTTTTTTGTGCCCCTCCCCCTTCCCCTCTCTTTCCTCGCGTCGTCGCGAAGTCCCGTTCTCCCGGCGCCGTTCCGCGCGGCGCGGCGCGTCGCGGCGAGCACCACACGCGCACCACACCACGAGGCGTGTGACCCGCAGCCAACGCCGCTCCTGCCCTGCCACGCCCGTACCGCACCGCAGCCGACTGATTCAGAAGGTTGCTCTCTCGTAGCCCTTTCCTCGTCGCACCTACTGGCGGTGACCTATGTCGGGTGTCCGGGCGACAAGGATGGAGGGGCAAGAGCGCGATCCTCGGAATCAGACGACGCGGCGCAGGCCGGGGCGCGCAGGAAGCGAACATAAAATACATATATAAAATAAAATCTAGCAGTAAAAGCAGCAAAGCGGTGATGGCGTGCGAGCGAGAAGGGTGCCCCGTGCTCACCGTCGCCGCACCGCTCGTGAGAGGGAACGGGAGAGAGAGAGAGAGAGAGAGAGAGAGAGAGAGAGAGAGAGAGAGAGAGAGAGAGAGAGAGAGAGAGAAAGGGGGAAGGGAGGGGAGCTCATGAAGTGTCTCATGGCGTCGCGGCGCCCCCCGGCGGCACCCCACCCCGGAGCCAGACCGCTCATGAGAGAGAGAGAGAGAGAGAGAGAGAGAGAGAGAGAGAGAGAGAGAGAGAGAGAGAGAGAGAGAGATACGAGGCCTAGGGGGGGGAGGGAGCGGAGCTCCTGAAGTGTCTCATGGCTTCGCGGCGCCCCCCGGCGGCACCCCACCCGCCACCCGCCCGGCCCGGAGCCAGACCGACGCCGCTGCGACACGCGGGTTGAGCCGCCTCACCACCACGCCACCCCGCCCCCGCCCGCGCCATGCCCGCCCATGTTGTGCCATAGGCCGCCCACGCGTGCCCTGCCGAAGATCTCATGCCGTGTTGCATGCAAATCAGAGCTAAGACACACACACACACACAAAAAAAAAAACCACACACACTCGTGCGAGCGTGCGCACACTCGCTCGATCGTCGCACGATATCGGCGCGGCGCTTCGGCCGTACGGCGGATTAGCTATGTGACCGCGGCGGACCGCAAAGTCCTCCCCGGCGCCGCCGTGGTGGTAGGCAAGACCACGTCGCGGTCAATCTCTGTGCGCCCACTGTGAAAAGTTTACAAAGCAATGCTTCGTAACCTACAAAGAAAACGCGTCCTCTGTAATTACAAAGAAAATGCTTTGTAATTACGAAGCATGCCGGGCAATTCTTTGTAATTACGAAGCATTTTCTTTGTAATTACGAAGAAATTTCGCTTTGTAATACAAAGGCCCTGTTTTCTTCGTATTACAAAGCACTGCTTCGTAGACTTTTAACAGTGCCCGCAGCGCATCCAGGATGCACTTTGGAAATCCAAGTGTGCGAATATGTCGCTCACTTACAGATGAGTGAATTTAATTCGAGGGGGAAACGACTAAGGTGATCCGGCTGACAGCCCATAGGTCCGGCAGGGTGTAATCCGGGGAAATTCAAAGTAATCTGGTGTAATCCGGGGAAATTTTCGGGTAATCCGGGGTAATCCGAGGAAAAAAGATAACCGTTATTCGGAGGACACTCCAGAGGTAGTCCGAGATAACCCGGGAAAATCCGTTATCAGGCTGACACGAAAATTGACAGTCGTTTCCCCCTCGATTTCATCGTTCATTGCTTGGGGGTGGGTGAACGAAAAATATTCGCTCACTTGCAGGTTTGAGAATAAAATTCTCGCTCACTTGTAGATGAGCCAATGAAAACGGGGTGATCGAATTTAAGTGCGCTAATGCCCATTCGCACACCTGCAAATGGAGCGATTTTTTATTCACATTTCTGTGAGCAAATATTTTTCACTCACCTGCAAGTGAGCGAATGAATAGACTCTTTCAGCATTGGCAAAGTGAAGAACAAGATGAAGAGCTAAAGACCGAAAACAGTTACTTTTTATCACCCAAATGTGCCCAAAACACTTAAATAAAATGTAGGTCGAATCATTTTGATATTGTTTACATTTTATTAGGCTTCGCGTGCGCTAAAGCGCAAAACGCGAAGCCTATAGACACGGGTTCTGTTTCTCGCCAAGATTTTCGTGTGCGCTACCTGCTCCCCAACATCCAGCAGCCTCCCGCACAAACACACAAAAGAAAAAGGTTCGGGTCGGGGGCGGGGCCGGGGGCGGGGGTCCTTGCGGGGGTCCGCCCGGTCGGCCGCCCGACTCAGCGTGCGCATATATTATTGCCAGCGGACGAAAGATGCAATGAATAGAATGTCTTGCCGCAAGTTTTTCTCAAATTTTGAACCTAGCAACAAACAAAACAGATTTTTGGATCAAGCATCAGCCTTTCACCACTCTTTTTAAAAAAAGTCAGGCGATTCTACGACAATTTTGACTGTCGAGGAAGTGGAGGTTGAGGGAAAGTGCCCTCTCCTCAAAATTGTCCTACAACTCTGAATCTTTTGTTTAAAGAGGGGTGAAATTATGAAAATTGGCATAGTAATCAGGATATGTTGACGATACGTTCAAAATTTTCGCAGTTTCTAGACCGCTTCACTAAGATGAGCACACTATACACTCTAAATGGGAAAGGACAATATTGTACCCAGCCAAGTTGTGCCCTTGTGCACATCTAGAGAAGATATAAATTTGTTTCCAATCTAGGGACAAAATAGGCTAAATTGTCCCTAGACTGGAAACAAATTTACATCTTGTCTAGATGTGCACAAGGGCACAACTTGGTTGGATACAATATTGTCCTACCCACACGGTCCTCGCTCGACCCAGTCCGGGTGCACATGTGGCTTGTAATTTCTATGAACGTTTCTTGACCACTGCTTGATCAAAGATGCCGTTAATGTGTAAGTCAAGGGGTTGAGCTTGCCATTGCCCACACCAAGCACGCGAAGCCTTTTTCGGCCACATTGGAAAATGTGGACTTGACGGATTTTTATGTTTTCACGAACGTTTGGGTATTATGAAAAGCAACTGTTTCCGGTCTGTTGTTCTTCGCCCTTTTCTTCACTTCGCTAATGCTGAAAGAGTCTATTAAGTCATTCGCGGGTGGGCGACATTCGTACACTTTGATATGCCAGTTTGTGACCACCACAGTTACTTTTTATCACCCAAATGTGCCCAAAACACTTAAATAAAATGTAGGTCGAATCATTTTGATATTGTTTGCATTTTATTTATGTTTTCACGAACGTTTGGGTTATGAAAAGCAACTGTTTCCGGTCTGTTGTTCTTCGCCTTTTTCTTCACTTCGCTAATGCTGAAAGAGTCTATTAAGTCATTTGCGGGTGGGCGACATTCGTACACTTTGATGTGCCAGTTTGTGACCACCACCACCACCACCACCACCACCACCACTACCACCACCACCACCACCACCACCACCACCACCACCACCACCACCACCACCACCACCAACACCCACACCACCAACACCACCAACACCACCAACACCACCAACACCACCAACACCACCACCACCACCACCACCACCACCACCACCACCACCACCACCACCACCACCACCACCAATACACCAACACCACCACCCACCACCACAATGAAATAAATTTAGTTCTCTATCCTTCGGAATTTATGTAAATAATTCGACAGCAGGTAATCACATTTTCCAGACCCCGCGCTACCGGTGTATGCAGGCGGGCGTGCGCGCGCTTGCTCTAGCCGCGTTGAAATGGGGTGGGGCTGCTGCTCGGCCAATTAGCCGTCGAGTGCGTTATCATGCGGCCCGGCCGGGCGGCGGAGAGGGGCGGCGCGCTTGTAGCCGAGTGCCATGTGTTAATCTCCTCAACGCCTCCGTATTTATTTTGATAAACGCCCGGCGGGCCCATTACCGCCACCTGTCGATTACTGTGGCTTGGTATATGGCCTGGCGGTCGCGCTACCGTCTGGTGGCCCCGTCCCCGTCCCACTCGCCCCGACCCGAGCGCATAGAGGAGTGCCCAGCTCAGCCGCCGTAGGGCACCATCCGCAACGGTGCAGCCCCTGAGCCGGCTACACTTTGGAGGTAGTGCTCCTCTCACCGTGGCGGCCGCACAGCCTGGCGCAGCCTGGAGCACCCCCACACTCACAATCCCGCTCGCGTGGGTGCCAGTGTTGCCAAAAAAGTAGGCAAATTTCCCTCGAATGCACCTGTGTGTGGCAGACGGGTATCTCCGCCTGCCTTCTAGGCAAACTCTCCACACTTGAGTCTACCAGTTGCCTAGTAGGCAGGCTGAGATACCCGTCTGCCACACACAGATGTATTCGAGGGAAATTTGCCTACTTTTTTTGGCAACACTGGTGGGTGCCAGAAAGATTTCGCCACCGTATTTGAGAGTCACAACACTGTTAAAAGCTTACGGTGAAACCTGCACCACTGTAAGTTACGGTGCATATTCACCGTAACTTACAGTGAATATACACCGTAACTTACAGTGGTGCAGGCTTTTCGCCGTAGCTTACGGTGAAAATGCACCGTAACTTACAGTGGTGCAGGCTGCTCACCGTAGCTTACGGTGCATATTCACTGTAAGTTACGGCGAATATGCACCGTAACTTACAGTGGTGCAGGTTTCACTGTAACTTACAGTCAAATTCACCGTAAGCTTTTTACAGTGAAATATACAGGCATGCGGTCGCCCTCCCCCTCCCTGTCAGCTCCTATATCAGCGGTTCTCAACCTTGGGGTCGCGACCTCAAATGGAGGTCGCCAAATTTTATTTAGGGGGTCGCGTCGAGGTACCTGGGGTCGTTAGGGGTCGCGGTTTGGCCGCCGGCTGGCCCCTGATACGTCATCACCTGTGCGGAAATATAGAACTAGGTAGATGTACGCCAGACACCGTCTCTCGTAACAGGCTTCGCGAAAGCTCGCGAAACACTGTTGCGCTGCGACGGGCCTACGTACATCTTCCTAGGCCTGCGGCGCTGGCGAGCCTGAATGATTAAAGATATACTCATTTAAGCCAGGGGGCTGCCGCCCCCTGGACCCCCGCTTTTCCTGATTACGAGCCTGAATGATTTCAGATTTACTCATTGGCTGAGCGATAGCGAAGCCTATTACGCCACTGGAGTGCTAAAAAAGTTCAGTGTCCGTCTGTCTGTCTGTGTGTCTGTGTGTCTGTTCGCACGATAACTCGAGAACGAGTCAAGATATCGACCTGAAATTTTTACTGTAGCTTCTTGGCCTAAAAAGCTCGGACGAGTTCAAATATGAGCACTCTAGCTCAAAAATTAACCCTGCTAAAAATTGATTTATATTTTTTTAAAAAATTGGATTTTTAATATTACAAAATTTTATGGTGTCCTATGGGGTATCTCGGCGAGTTGCGACCCTTTGGGCGAAAATTTCGACCGTTTTGCTCTATCTCTTACTGTTTAGCCGCTACAGCGGTAAATGTGGACGAAAAGTCGTCAAAATACATGTTGGGTGTCGTTTTCAGGGTAATCTGTCGAGATGCGATCCTTGGGGCAAAAATTTTGTCTGTTTGGCTCTGCGGAGAAGGGTTTTGGGGCTCGGGCCCTTCGCGTAAAAATTGGAAAATTTGTTACATAATGAAAAGAGGCGAGCGGGGGTCCAGGGGGCGGCAGCCCCCTGGCCTATTTTCTGGCTTAGATGAGTAAATCTTAATAAACCATGCAGGCTCGTAAAAGCGGGGGTGCAGGGGGCGGCAGCTCCCTTGGCTAAAACGAGTAAATCTTAAATCATGCAGGCTCGCCAGCGCCGCAGGCCTAGGTAGATGTACGCAGGCCCGTCGCAGCGTCACAGTGTTTCGCGATCTATCGCGAAGCCTGTTACGAGAGACGGTGTCTGGCGTACATCTACCTAGTTTAAGCGGACCCCCTCTTTTATCTATTAAAAATAGGCCAGGGGGCTGCCGCCCCCTGGACCCTCGCTTGCCTTTTTACATTTTGTTATCAATTTTCCACTTTTTACGAGAAGGGGCCGACCGCCCAAACCGTTCTCCGCGAAGCCAAACGGACAAAATTTTCACCCAGAAGGGTCGCATCTCGACAAAAAAATTACCCTGGAAACGACACCCAGCATGCATTTTTACGACTTTTCGTCCACATTTATCGCTGTAGCGGCTATACAGTGAGAGATAGAGCAGAACTGACGAAATTTTCGCCCAGTGGGTCGCATCTCGACAAATTACCCTGAAAACGACACCCAACATGCATTTTGACGACTTTTCGTCCACATTTACCGCTGTAGCGGCTAAACAGTACGAGATAGAGCAAAACGGACGAAATTTTCGTCTACAGGGTCGCAACTCGCCGAGATACTCCTTAGGACACCATAAAATTTTGTAATTTTTGAAATCTTATTTTTTTAAAAAATATAAATCATTTTTGAACAGGGTCAATTTTTGAGCTAGAGTGTTCATATTTGAACTCGTCCGAGCTTTTTAGGCCAAGAAGCTACAGTAAAAATTTCAGGTCGATATCTTAACTCGTTCTCGAGTTATCGTGCGAACAGACACACAGACACACAGACAGACAGACAGACAGACAGACGGACACTGAACTTTTTTAGCACTCCAGTGGCGTAATAGGCTTCGCTATCGCTCAGCCAAAAACCGCCAAAGAAGCCACTAGCAATTTTAAAAACTTCCAAAAACAGAGCTTTAATTTTAATTTTTATGTTTTGGGGAGGAGATGGGGGTAAGAGGGTTGATATGGGGTCGCGTGGGGTCTCGAAAAACCTTCTGAGGGGTCGCGGAAATTTTGGCCAGTCATTTTGGGGTCGAGAGCTTAAAAAGGTTGAGAACCGCTGTCCTATATCCACCTGAAGGTAACACTGGCAGACCGCACTTGTGGACACCTCGGAGGTATTTGGAGCTTCTTTCAGACTATTCCCTTCGGGCTGGCAGTCGGACTGTTCCCCGTCCGGACGTGTATCGGACTCGAACGTTGATCATCTGGGAGGGAGAGAGAAAGAGAGAGAAAGAAAGTGAGCATTTTTAGTTTTTGTAATATCTTTTCTTCACTGATAATCAAGTGTTTAACCCTTCAACACTTTTAAGTGTTCAAATACCATTTAAACAAATAAAAGTGTTCAACAGAGTTGTTGTGCACTTACAAGTGTTTAACTCAGAAGTTGGGCACTTAAAAGTATTCAACTCCCTAGTTACACACTCCCTTAGCTTAGACGCACTGTACCGGGGAAGTGTGCAACTGGGGAGTTGAACACTTTTAAGTGCACAACTTCTGAGTTGAACACTTGTAAGTGCACAACTTCTGAGTTGAACACTTGTAAGTGCACAACAACTCTGTTGAACACTTTTATTTTTTTAAATGGTATTTGAACACTTAAAAGTGTTGAAGGGTTGCACACTTGATTTATCAATGTTTGCGAGCAAACCTATGACATTTTAGAATATACCATCGCATTCTCGCAAAATTCTGTAGTAAACGAGCCTACATGTGAAGGGGTTTTGATAAGCGGTCAGCATGTGAACTACCAAAAGTGTCGGGATCATGTGTGAATATTGTGTTAAAAGAGAACACGCAACATTATGAGGCAGTGTGGCCCCTACGGTAGGCAGACCCGCAATACTGTTTCGTGTTCTCAGCAAGACGTGGCAGGGAATCGAGGGCGCAGGGCCGCAGGGCACGAGGCGCAAACGGAGAAGAAGAAGAAGAAGAAGAAGAAGAAGAAGAAGAAGAAGAAGAAGAAGAAGAAGAAGAAGAAAGATACCGCACTTCTAGACGTATCAGCTCGTGGCAAACTTGCCGCGGCTGCTGTGCGAGGCGAAAAAAAAAATCATCGTTAAAATATAGAGATTATTAGCTGAGATAAAAAATAATAATTAGCAATTATGGATTTGCCTTGGAAAGTGGGCTTGAATGAGCGCGGTGGTGGGAAGCCGAGTGGAACCCTCCTTTCCTCTCCTCTCCTCTACCAATATGGTGCAGCGGCCAGGAGGGGGGTGGGGGTTGGGGCGGGTCGGCCTCGCCCTCTCCCAACGACCGATTTGTGGTGGGGCGGTCGCCTGGGCGCATAGGGCGTTCCGAAAGACGGGACGACTCCGACAGGGCAGTGCCAGGGTTCAAATACCCGCTCGTAGCGTTTTGTTTCCTGTTGGCACCCCTTGTGCCCGGCGCGGCGCGCGGCGCAGCCCGGCCCGGCCCGGCCCGGCAGCACCAGTACTAATTTCACGGACATTTCTCTTATCCCCGTGTGGAACAGCCGGTGGGCGGTGGGCGGGTGGGCCCCGGGCCCGACGCACAGGGTGGGGCGGCGCGTTTAGATTGGCACACCCTTCACGCACACACACACACCTACACACACACACACACCTACACACACAACGTCATGTCATCTTCTGATGTGTCCCTGGCGGCGGCGCAAAGAACACATTGTAAAGTCTTGAAAAATAAATAAGAAAGAGAAATGAGTGCTTTTGATGAGTCGTTATGGGTGGCAGGCTGGCGGGCGGGCGATGCGGTCCAAGGGCCAAGGGCCGGGCCGGGCCGGTCTGAGCGGAGCAGAGCAGAGCCAGCCGGAGCGGGGACAGGGCGGGGCGGGGCGGGGCGGGGCGGGGCGGGGCGGGGCGGGGCGGGGCGGGGCGGGGCGGGGCGGGGCGGGGCGGGGCGGCGCGGCGGACCTGCTTGTCTGTTGTCTCAACTAATGATGATGTTAGGGCCCCGTAGGGAGGACCGTGGGGTCACTAGGGACCCTCCGGGCCTCCGCCCCGAGGCGTGGCAACTGAAGCTCGCCGCCGTGTCCTCGTGGTGCAAGGGGGAAACGACTCGAGTGAGTAAATCCGGCTGACGGGTTAGTAATCCTTTATCCTAATTACCAGAAATTTTGTGATATTCTGGAGGTAATCCGGGGTAATCCAGGTTAAGCCGTCGGTGTAATCCAGCATAATCCATGGACCTCCTTTGAAATTTCTGAATGAAATCCAGGATTTTTTCCACAGGTAATCCGGGTGAACAGTAATCCAGCTGACACAAAATTTTCCTGTCATTTCCCCCTCGTCGTGGTGTCACGCTGCACGGGGGGAGAGGAGGACCGTCAAGCTGCTCACCGAGACCACCCGCGCCAGTCCGGTGGACAGCACCTCCAGCCAATGCTACCTTCCGGACAATCATATTATTATTACAAAGTTTCTCAAAATAGTGTCACTAGGTGTATTGGCCGATTGTAGCCTGCCGCCGCTCTGTACCTCCAATATTGCTAGCTGCCGCTCAGCTTTGAAGCATAAGACTCACCCAAGCGTTGCCTTCTTCTCTTTTTGTGGGTGTGAGTGCGCGGGCCTTTTGCGAGTAACACGCCATGCATTTGTGCGATTCGAGAGATCGAGCACGCCGCGCCGCTCAGCCCGCCGTGAGAGGCAGCAATCGATAAAATCCGCACGCGGGGGTTTCGCACGCGTCAGGCCGCAAGCAGGCTGTAGTAAGGCCCTGCTAATTGAATGGGAACGCCGCCGGGCCTGGCCGAAGCGGGGTGGGGCCCCTTGGGACGCCCGCCTTGGGCCCTCGGGCCCTGCCCAGCCCTGCCCAGCCCTCTGCCCCTGGCGGAGCGGCACACGCTCGCTGAAAAAAAATCAGTATAGAATTCTGTATTTTGGATACGAAGTAATTATCATATCACAAGTTACAGAAATCTGTATCAGATATGATACAGAAAAAATTTGTAACGGTGTTACAAAATTCTGTAGCATGTGATACAGAACTACTTTCGTGTTTGAAAAGCTAGTTTTCCGATCCTTTCTTCTTTCTACCCTTTCTTGTGCCTGATTTCCTCACAGTGACGTATTCAATCCAAAGTAAGTGAGATCTCATTCCTGTTCCTTACCGAGATTTGAACCCGAGACCCGCGGATCACGAGGTCACCCCGCTACCCACTCGGCCACCGGGGCTACATGCGAGTCATTTTGCTGGAGCCCAGTGTCATGCATCCGGCGCATCCAATGCCTTTCCCCCACTACTCCAACCAAGTTACAGAATTCTCTATCGAGCGATACAGAAAATTGTATTGAGTGTTACAGTTTCCTGTAACATATACATTGTTTTGTCACGGATACGAAATTTTGTAACATTTTCGACAAATTACAAAATTTTGTATCCATGTTACTCATTTTTGCATCACACATGTCTGATACAGAAAGCTGTATCAAAATCGATACAAAAATCTGTATTATTTTTTAGAGTGAGTAAAGGACCTCGCCCGCCCCGCCACGCCCCGCCCCGCCCCGCCCGGGCTGGACACGTCGTGCCCAGGAGTAGTGGCCGGTCCTCTCAGCCCGCCCGCCGCCGGCCCCTGGCACGCCCCGCCGGCCCCGCCCCGCCATGAGAATTTCGTACTCGTCACATGCATAATTAACGAATTTGAAGCCTAATTGGTCGTCTTTTTCATCGGCTTTCGGATCCGCGGGTGGCCCAGGGCCGCGTTCGACAGAGTGGCACTCTGGGTGAGTCGCTCTCTCTCCCACTTTCTTTTTCTCTCCCTTTCTTTCTCTCTCTCTCTCTCTCTCTCTCTCTCTCTCTCTCTCTCTCTCTCTCTTCCTGCGAACGTTTTTAGCCGGTTGCCTGCTGGCTGGACCAGCGAAGTACGTGCGGAAATGCTCTCTCCACCCCACCTCGTACCCATCTCACCCCCGCCCTGCCCCGCCCCGCCCCGCCCCCCGGCCGGAGCTCAACTCAACCCGGCACATAGCCGCATGGGGCATTCCATCTGAATCTGTATCCGGAATCGGACTGATCGAGGAGCCGTAGGGGGCTCCGGAGCGCCAGTGGTGGCGCCGTGCCCCTCCCCACTCCGTCTGCGAACGCCCATGCCCATACAAAATGTGAACAATGATTATAATTTTTTTAAATTCTTATTTTTAAAAAAATTCTTATTTTTTTTAAAAAAAATATTTTTTTCTATTTTTAGGTAACAGAGTTGCCATCGAAAAGCGCTGGGAAACGTATGTCAATAATTGTTTTATATGGCCCCTTACGGAAAGGTAAGGAACTGCGCAAGGTGATGCTTGACTTGTCAGCTAATATTACCAAGAGAAGGGGACATTTTTTCATGGTGGGATAGGCCGAGTCGAGCCAATACACACTGTAAACCCAAGTTTGTGAATGTCACACACTTCTAGGAGTGCAAATGCCCAGTCGTGCATTTTCAGTGTTTTTGTTCATTTGTTTTCGTTTTTTGTCGGATTTTTCTGTATCTTATTGATTTTGTTTTGATTTTTGAAAATATTTAGAGTGATTTTTGGAGGGCCGCACGTGTACAACGATTTTTTTCGAAATGATTCCACCCTCGAACGCCCACGTCTCGCAGCTCGCGCTGGCTGCCCCGCACAGCCCCGGCCTGCCCATGGCCGCGGCGCGCCTTTGCTCCCTTGGCGAGACGCTGCTGTGACGAGCACTCTGCCAAGAAAGGCATTTTTGCTAGCCACGGCCTGTGATTTACTTGACGGCGACTATTTTCGACAGCAGGGCGGAAGTAGCCGCGCGGTCCCGTTCACCAGGCAGGACGGCCGGCCTTGCGCCTTGCTCGCACCCGCTCGGTGGTCTTGATAACGTTGGACCTAATTTTATGAATCTACTCTCGTTGATCTCGAGTCCTTGTGGTGCGTCCCGGCGCCTGGTCCCGCCCCCAGCTCCAGCCTTACCGTGAACTCTCGGCTACAGGGCCGGAGGTATAGGGGCTGCAGGCAGGGGCAAGGGGTACACACGAGGGGGTATTCACTCACAAAATCTGTGACCCGACTATTACGCGTATCACGCTCCGAAATTGCACAGATTGGGCCAAAAACAGGCAAAACAGCCCAAAACGACACAAAAATAAGGAAAATAAGGAGAATTTTGTCTATTACGCCCCTACTAGGCTTCTCTTACGCATACTATTACGCCTTTGTTGCAGATAGAGTGACCCGACTTTTACGCGAGTGCATACCCCCTCGGGTACACACTAAACCCTTGTATGCACAATTTTATACAACCATAGTTATGCACAAAATTTTATGCACAACTATGTTGCACGTTGTGCATAATTCTGCACGAATTTGTGCATAAGGAACAAAGTTAAGCATAGTTATTATGCAGAAAAAAGTGTGCTTAACTATGGTTGTGTAAAACCCTGCAAGGCTTATGCACAAAAAAGTGCATAAGGGTTTAGTGTGTGGGGGAGGGGGGCTTCAGGGGAGGAGAGCGGAGGGAGGGCGGCAGGGTGGTCGGCCGTGGGGGAGGGGGAGGGGGGGGGCAGTGACTGAAGGGGGAAGGCGAGGGGGCTTCTACTGGTGGGCTTTTGTTCTTCGGAGTTCGGTCGGCTGGAAACACAGGCTTCCGGTGGTGGGCTGGACTGGAGGATGTCGCGGCCGTCCCGCCGCAAGAGTAGTCGCCTCGGCGCGGGCGCGATTGCAGCCTTTAGCTCTATGGCGTCTATCTAGAAAAGCTCTAGAAGTAGCATTTCTCTATCTTGAATCTAAGAGACATCTTCGAGCGAGGGGACGACCACTCCCCTGTAATCTGTACACGCATGATTCCCCGGAATGATTGATGCCCAATGATTCCCATCCATATCTTTTCCTTACTGTTTCTGGCGACATTAAACGCTTATTTCAGCTAATTATAACTGATTCCAGGTGTTTCCTGCTTTGTTGTAGTGTTTTCATTGATTTCCCCTAATTTTTATCATGATGATTCCCAGGCTTGTGTGCAAATGACTCCCAAAATTGATGCCGCCCCTCGTCTTCGAGTGTGGTCCTGTGGCGCCCAGGCTCTGCAAGCTGCGGGTGGTTCATCAGCGGTTCAACAACGTCCAGATCGCCGCCTGCGCGCTTCTCTCACTCACACACTCACTCACTCACTCACTGGTCACTCACTCACTGCTCACTCACTCACTGCTCACTCACTCACTGCTCACTCATACTCACTCACTCACTCACTCACTCACTCACTCACTCACTCACTCACTCACTCACTCACTCACCCGTGCGACCATCCGACCATCCGACCGGTGCCAAGCTGAGCTTCAGCCTTCTTCCCTCATAGTCAGTGGCCATTTCGGATGATGGTACGAAAACGATGAGCCAAAAAAAATAAATAAATAAAAAAGGTAGGGGTTCTTTCCGGCACAACATTTATTATGTCCTTTTGTCGGGTAGGCCCGCCGCGCCCCTCAGGGGTCGTGCGCTGCGGCAGCGGCGGTCCTGTGCTAGCCGCACTTCTGCACCTCCAACAGGTGCACGCCGTGGCGTCGGCCCCGCCGGGCGGGCCCCGGGTCCCGGGTTCCAGCCGCACTACCATGTGACCCCCCAGAACGGGGATAGCACTGCTGCTCATGTTTCCGGGAGTCGAAGACGTTTTCGAGTATTTCGAGGAAAGTCGGAAGTGCTGTTTCATCCTGGAGGCAAGGCGGTGCTGTGAAGAAGGCCCCCTTGCAGGAGGCCCCGCCACGCCCAGCCACGCCCCGCCTCGCCCGCGCCGCTTACCGCAGCTAGCCCGCGCTCGCTGCTCTGCTTTCGCGTTCAAAAAAAACCTTGTGCGGCGCTGAATCAGAATGTGACTCGAAAGTAGTCGATTTGCACTGTTGCCAGAACGGTCGATGAAAATGAGTTGTTAGCCGGAGCCGGCCGGCAACACTGTGTATCTAACAGAGTGCAAGTAGTGAGTAGGAGGGAGAGGGGGGGGAGGGGGAGGGTGGCGAGGGCGGGAGCGGGAGGGGAGGCCTCCGGAACGGACGCGCTTCGCTGATCCGAAAAGACGCAGCGCTCTGCCACGGCGAGAGGGCTGGGCACCGGCTACTGCCGCCACGCTACGCCACGCCGGGCCGCCCCCGCCGGCCCCCGCTCCACCCGCACCCCGCCCCGCCCCGCCCCGCCCCGCCCCGCCCCGCCCCGCCCCGCCCCGCCCCGCCCCGCCCCGCCCCGCCCCTCCGCCCCGCTACGCTGCAAGCGCCGCGAAGCGCCAAGCGCGCGGAGCTCTTTCGTGCAACCTCCTCTTGCCTCTGACTGCCCCTGGCCCTGGCTGAGCGCCGCCACGCTGCCGCGCCACGCTGCAGTGAGGATTGCTGTCTCAGAGTTTTTGGTCTCAGCAGTTAATGCCCTCCACCGCCGCAGCGGCGCGAACAGGATAGGGACTCTGACATGACGCATTTTTATCTCAGGATTAATGTATATCATAGGTATATGAGCGGCTACATATCCGGTTTTCTTGCTGATTGACCTTTTAATAAGTCACATTTTGTCCCTTCGAAGAAAAGAACATAACCGTAACATTTTGAGCCCTCCATGAACATTTGCCATTCGCGACAGTTAATTTGTGGACGTGTCGCCATCGAGGGGGAAAGGACTGTCAATGTTCGTGTCAGCCGGATTACGGATCACCCCGAAAAACCTCGGATTACCTCTGGAGTGTCCTCCGCATAGCGGTGCTTTTTTCCTCGGATTACCCCAGATAACCCTAAAATTTCCCCGGATTACACCGGATTACTTTGAATTTCCTCGGATTACACCCTGCCGGATTACCTAACGGCTGTCAGCCGGATTACCTTAGTCGTTTCCCCCTCGGTCGCCATGCATTCTGTAAACTTTGATACACTGTTATGTAGCCGTGGTGTTTAACAAAACACTTGTCCTTTAAAAAAATAAAAAAAAAAACAAAAAACAATGTCCTTTTGAATTTCTGAACGCCCCCGCCCCGCAGTTGTGCGAAAGAATCCCTCAGATATCCTGAAGAATTTTGAACAGTATGACATGTGGATGTCGGATGTCCAGTTCGCCACCGCGGCGCATCGGGCACAACCTAGGTCGCTAGGTGACCGGATCGGTTAGGTGTCTCGTGCGCCTGCCCCGCAGGAGGGCAGGAGACACGCCCGCGCGCGGCCCCGCTCCGCCCCGCCCCACTCCGCCTCCCCGCCGGCCCCCACCGCGCTAGCCCGGCAGCGCGCCGATTTTACATATCCGCTATGTTGCCTCCTCCCCGGTGGGCGCCGCCGTACCCTGCCCTGTAATGCCGAGTCCGGTCGGGTCGGGTCAGGCCTCTGCCACAGTGGGGCTCTGCGCACTGCCCCCGCCCACCGCCCCCACACCGCCCCCACACCGCCCCCACACCGCCCCCACTCCGGCCCCCACACCGCCCCCACACCGCCCCCACACCGCCCCCACACCGCCCCCACACCTCCCCCATACCGCCCCCCGCACCACTCCCACGCCGCCCCCCACCACCCCTACAACGCAACTCACACGACCCCCGGGCTCCTGCTCCACCACCGCCCACACGCACCGCCCCCGCACCACCCCAGCACAGCCCCCCGCACCGAGGGGAAAACGATTCTAGTAATCCGACTGCTGACATCAAATTAGTAATCCGTAATCCGGATTAGCAAATTAAAAAAAAACAACGAAATAACTCGAACGGAATCCGAGGTAATCCGGAGTAAACCGCTGGTAATATTACGTAATTCAAGTACCTTTCTTGAAATTTTTGAGTTTTATTCGGATTCATCCGCATGTAATCCGGGGTAATCCGTAATCTGTCTGACACAAAATTTTCCAGTCGTTTCCCCCTTGCCCCGCACGCACTGCCCCGTGGACACCGCCCCCGCACCACCTCCACACACACCGCCCCCGCTCCGCCGCGGCAACCCTCCCTTCGGAACGAGATCAGTCACTACCCCGTCTCCCGCCCTGACGGCCTACGTTAACGTCGGAGGTGCGCATGCACGCTCTGGACGTGAAGCTGTCCGTGTTGTTGTACCGCGAGGACGAGGGGTAGGTTATTGTGACGCTGGTCAGTGCCTGCTGTCAGATTTGTTTTTAAATTTCTGGCCAATGATGGCGTGGGTGGCGGGCGCGGGGAAGAGAAGGCGGACCCCCCGCGGGACGGGGCGGGGCGGGGCGGGGCGGGGCGGGGCGGGGCGGGGCGGGGCGGGGCGGGGCGGGGCGGGGCGGGGCGGGGCGGGGCGGGGCGGGGCGGGGCGGGGCGGGGCGGGGCGGACGCGGCTGACGGCACGCTTTCACAAGACGAATGACAACTCCGGGCGGGCTGCGCTGGGCCGGGCCGGGCCGGGCCGGGCCGACCACTAACTCCCTTTAGTCTAAAAGCGATGCGACCGCCGCTGCGCCGCGCCGCGCCGCTCGTTGCGATCCGAGAGCGACGGTGACGGAGAGAGCAGCAGAGGGGAATGAACAGAGGCAAAAGAGAAGGGTCAGAAGGAAAGAGGGGGGGGGGGGGGGGGGGGGGGCGGGCGGGCGGGAGTCGTCCCTGGCTGCCTGCCTGCCCGTCCCCTTTCGTTCGCTCCTGCTCCTGCTGCTGCTGCTGCTGCTTGGCACGAGAGGTGGACGACCGTAGTCCGAAGGTCAGAACCATTACTCGCAGAGAGACCAGACCTCTGGGACTGAAAGGCCGAAAGGCAGGCAAAGGCGGCCAGAGGCGGTCAAAGGCAGGCAGCAGACCAGGAGGATGCATCTCAGGCAGCAGGACGCGCGGCAGATGAGGTGAGCCCAAAGGTCCGCGACTCTAGCGCCGCCGCGCGCAGCCAGGGGACCACCGCGGTGGGCGGGGCGGGGCGTGGCGGGGCGTGGCGGGGCGTGGCGGGCCATTTCGGCGCGTGGCCCTGCCGCTCCGCTCAGCCCCACCGCGCCCCGCCCCGCCCCGCCCCGGCCTGCCCATACGGCTGGCTACAGACAGACGCCTTCGACAGGGTGCGCTCGCTGCTAATTCGCCGTTTCTAATGTTACGGCTGTCCCGCTATACTTCCCCCTCAGTCAGTCTCGTCCCGTCTCTCTCACTTGGCGCCGGCGACGCCGAGGCTCTCGGTTCTCACGCGAATCGCCGATTTCCCTTGGCTTTTTATCACTGGCCGTGTATCGGGAGCACAATGCCGCGTGGCGGACCCGCCCGGTAGCGCGCTGGACTTCCCCGCTGGAAGGTCATCATCGCGGCGATGTGGTGCCAGCAGGCCAGGCCGGCAGGGTGATTCCGCGAACTCCATTTAGCGGCGTCCTCCCTCTCGCTCCTTATGCCCGCCCGCCCCATGAGTGCGACAAGGGCAGAGAGACGAAACCACTGTGTGCGGAATCACCCTAAAAGTTTGGGTGAGACTTTTGGCGCAGCAGGCCGGGGGAATATTGTGGAAAGCCCATCAAGGCCCGGGGAGTGGCAACGCAACTGGAGCTGCTGTAGCTGAGGGGGGGGGGGGGGGGGGGGGGGCCTCCTCTCCTCATTGCCGCCCCGTCCTGACCCCGGACAACACCACACTCGCTCCTGTCGGATGGGCTTTCGGCCCCGCCTTGCCGCCCGCTCCGTACCGCCCGCCCAGCCGACATATCCAAACGCCACCTGTTGGCAAGTAATTGCTGAGGCCCCTGCTCTGCTCCGCCCCGCCCTTCCCCGCCCCGCCCCACGCCATGGGCCCCCGCCGCCGAGTCTGCAACAGCTGCTGCAGCGGCAGTAGCGGCACCCTGCCGCGCCGGCCCGGGACCGCCGGGACCGGGGCACGCGACCATTCCGCCCTGCTTCGGCTGGAAGCGGAGGGAAGCCTTTTTCCTCCAGGAGTGACTCGGCCCAGCCGACTGATTCAGATGATCGCTCTCATCTCTCCGTCTTTGTCGCAACCTTCAGCGGTGCCCTATGCTGGCCATGCCTGTGCTCCATGAGTGCGACGAGGACAGGGGCATGAAAAAGCGATCTTCGGAATCGCTCGGCAGCCCTGTCCGGCCCTCCAGCTGGAATAGGGAAGCCCCTGATCCCTGGAGCTGGAGCCGACTGGCTCTGCTGCCCTTCACCAGCAGCTGCCTTATGATGCATTGCGTTGCCATCTCTTCCTTTAATCAATTCCCCCCCCCCAAAAAAAGGACAATTTTGGAAAAAATTCAATTAAGGGCTTGTGATCTACAGAAAAATTACGTGTTAGCTATATCCGAAAAGAAAGAAAAAAACACGACAAGGTTGTGCGTATGAACTGATGGATACGCGGGATATTATGCAGAACACACACAACTATTTGAGTCGTATGGCTGCCGGAGAAATCGGAGGTGCTTATCTGCTCCTGTATAACGTCCTCACCTCAGCTCACCACCACCACACCTTTACCTCTCCATCGCCACGCCACGCGGCTATCCCTCGCCTTCATTCCAGAGCATTATCCACGCTGCTCCCGTTGGCAAGTGGGAACAAAATAACGACCTATGCGGTACATCAGGGTGCTCCGCCTGCGACACACACACACACACACACACACACACAAGCACACAAGCACGCGGGTACGCGCGCGCCTTGCACCTGCTCCAACGTACCGTAGGACCCTCGCCCCTCCCCCTCCCCTTTACGGACCTGCGCGCCCATCCTCGTCGTCCAAATAATGTTAAGAAAGCCAGACGCAGAAGATCCCTTCCTCCGTTTCGCCCACGCAGGGTCTTCGGCAATAAATTTGCCACTTTTCACCGGTTTCGTAATCCAGACGAAGGTATGTGCCGCTGCATCAGGTGCGCTTTGGGGCCCATAACATTTTGAGCAGATGAGGGAGGAAATAAAGCTATTGGCTCGGTTCCGTGTCCTCCTAACTTGTTTTTTTACTTTTTTTTCCTTTTTTTCTTTTAGCGAACGTTTTCTCTGCTCTCGGGTGAAATTGCGGTGTGGTTTCTGATAAAAGAGATGGCACAAAAAAAACACTAACGCTGACGGAAGAGTCAGTCCACTCTTATCGTTGCACTTTTGACGAATGACTTTGGCGTGCTACGAAAGTGGCGGGAACGTAAGCAACTGCTTTTTTCCACTTTAACATTACACTTTAACGCTTAACAACTTTGCTGATGGCACTTTGACAACTTCAACTATGACGACGTTTCAGCGTGAACTTTTAACTTTCCGACCGTACAAGCTGCTGGTCCATACAAACGTTGCACTGACTCGGTTGCACTTCCTAAAGCATTTACCGTCAAAGCTTTTACTTTTTAGCGTTTCAACTGGAAACGCGAGCAGCTCAACTTTGAGCGCCGCACCGTAACTTTTGTCTCTGGAACTTTCAGCGTTTATAGCGCTTTAACTTTTGAAAATTTCAACTTATTTTGACGTTTCAGCTTTGCCACTGAAAATCTACGAGTCATAATTTCTCGCCCCAAATGAGTGAGAATTTGAGGGCAATTTTATTACTCTCTAGAGAGTAAGAATTTTTTTCCTCTCCCTTTTTGAGAAAGAATTTTGAGACCTCGCCCAAATAAAGTGAGAATTCGTGCTCAAATTAAGTGAGGTTAAAAAATCCTTACTCAAACAGAGCTAGGCTCAAAAATATCTCGCTCGAAAAGAGTGAGGTTAAAAATTCTCACTCCAATTTAGTATGGAAAAGTGTCCTCTCCCATTTTGAGTGAGAAATTGGATTCGAGGGTTTGCAGTGGCCATGGCGTTGCGTGTGGCGTGGCGTAGCGGACCAGGTGGAAGAGCGTTGCACGGCGGGGCGGGGCGGGGCACGCGCGAGGGCACTGTTAAAAATTCATCGTGATTTCCCAGCACTTCTTCGATACGGAACGATTGTGAAATCCCAACACTTCTCTGAAATCAAAAAAGGGACACTTTTGCAGGGGCGGATCTAGCTGACTGCTATGGGTGGGGCAAAGCCTTGCTTTTTGCCTACATTCAGACGGATTGTAACTCATATTGCCTACCTATCAGGTGGTTTGCTAAGAGGTTATGGGGGGGGGGGGGAACCCTTTCCCCCTCCCCACCCCAGGATCCGCGCATGCCTTTTGGTGCCTCAAAGTGAATTATTTTGTCGGCGAGTCGATCATTTTTTTTGAAGCCAGTCTATTTTCAACACAGAGGACAGTTGTAATTTCCCGCGAAGAGTTCTGGTTAAAATACATGTGACAGTTCTCATTTGACGAAGAGTTCTGGATTAAAATACCGAGCGGACTGTCGTAATTTTACGAAGAGTTCAGGCAACTCTTTTTCACAACAGATGTGTTGTGAGTTTCCATCATATATTTTTTTAAATTTACAGTAGAGCTTAGCTTATTGGTCGTAAAACCTACTGATTGAGGCATAGGGCTGCGCATAGGACGGCTGCAGCCGGCAGCCAAGTCGCGTCCATGCTTGAAGCGCTATAAATGAATTGCTTATAGCCTGAACAGCACTGCGGTAGCAGCGCGCTGCGCTCTGCCTCTACTCGTGCGTAGCAGTCTCCGGCCCGGCCACGGCGAGGAGAGTCTCCCACGGCTGGGCTGGGCTGGAGTGCGTCCCGCCGGGTCCCGCCTGTCGCAGGACACTTACTCTTTAATTTTGTATTATTTTTCACGCCTGTGTCGGCTCTTTCTCTCCCTCCCCCCCCCCTCTCTCTCTCTCTCTCTCTCTCTCTCTCTCTCTCTCTCTCTCTCTCTCTCTCTCTCTCTCACTCTCTCTCTCACTCACACACACACACACACACACACACACACACACACACACATGACGGCGACGTGCCCGGCGGCCGCACGGTGTGTCGGTGACAACTGTAACGAGCGGGGCGGGGTGGGGCGGCGCAGTTTCAGTGATGATTATTCGCAGGCACGAGAGTGAGAATAAAGGAAGGGCTGTGCCGTCTTGTCCGGACCGGACCGCGCCCGGCCGGAGGGGGGGCGGGCCGTCTCATTTGCGACACAGGCCTGACAACCTGCGTGCATTTAGCTTAATTAAAAGCCCCTGGCTGCTGGCAGCTCATTCGGGCCCGACCAGGCCCGTGTATAGCTCCACGCACCTTTTATCGCACACGGGTACTTCCCTCCCACTGTGAAAACAAAACAGAATAAAGTGAGGAGAGAGAGAGAGAGAGAGAGAGAGAGAGAGAGAGAGAGAGAGAGAGAGAGAGAGAGAGAGAGAGAGAGAGAGAGAGAGAGAAGTTTCCGTCAACCGTGTCCGCACTGGCATTGGCGGCGCGGCGGCGGCGTCGGCTCTCGCGGCCATGGATCTCAAAACCTCCTCATTATCACAATATTTGAGTTATTAATTTTTTATATGTGAAATTGATCCCGTTTTAGGGCCCTTTGTACTCCGGTGGAATCCACGGTATTAATTGAGCGCCTTCTGTTTCGGCTGCCGTTGGGCGTGGCCGGGCCGGACCAGGCCGAGGGCCCTAATAGTTTTCATTTAGGTCCGTGGGGTACCCCGCCCCGCCCCGCCCCGCCCCGCCCCGCCCGCCTCGGTTGCATTGAACTCCTCTCTTACATATCGATCCGCTACCGACCGGCTTCCACAGGCATGTGGGTGGGTAGTGCTCATCCCCCTAAGCTTCTCGCAGGCGCTCCGGACCCACGCCCCACGCCCCGCCCCACCCACCCAGGCCTGGCCCTCCTGTATGAGTGAGGGAGCGAGTGAGAAAGATAACGCGGGGTATGGGGTGAGGCGGGGCTCTGTTCCGTTGGCTCGCTCGGCTAATCAACCCTTTGGCTTGATTTACTACCACCCTCCACCGCTTGCCGCCCCACGCTGCTCTGCCCTCGCAGGTGTTCATGAGTCATCCTCTACTCTCTCTCTCTCTCTCTCTCTCTCTCTCTCTCTCTCTCTCTCTCTCTCTCTCTCTCTCTCTCCCCCCCCCCCTTCTATCTACCTCTTTTACGCTCTCTGTCTCCCTTTCGTTTCGTCACCAACGTCAGTGATTCGGTCCATGAATATGTCCTCATGTTCAATAGTCCCTTAATGCCCCGTCCCGTCCTTCCTCCTCCTTGCTTATTGTTTTTCCTCCGGTCCCGTGTCCGACGTCCAAACACACACTCCCCCCCCCCTCTCTCTCTCTCTCTCTCTCACACACACACACACACACACGGTTAGAGACAGGACACGACGCTGACACACGCGCGCCTGAAAATAAAGATAATCCCCACCGCCTCGCCTCGGGGAGAGGATTGTTTGAGGAAAGGATTGATTGGGTCCAGCCTCAGGCCTTGGTGGGTGCGTTCATCCTGAAAAAAGAAGCAATAGTTTAAAAAAAAAGAAGAAAAAAACCTCTGATTTTTGTATCAAGTTTGTAATAGTTTTCTGTATCCGCGCGGCACTGTGATATAGGAATTTGTTTCGATGATACAAAATCTTGTAATAAAATATGAAATTTTGTATATAATGCAAGATTCTAGAATACTTTTAAAATTTAGTATAGTAATTTCATAATTTTCTAAACACGGAATACAAAATTTTGTAATTTGGAATAAAAAATCCGCCAGAAGAAAATACTACCTTTCTTGTCCAAAGACCTCGACTTTTTACATATCTGTCTGTATCGATGGACACAAATTCTCGCATCCATGTTACAGACCTATTTTTGTATCCAATACTCTGATAACGAAAGAGTGTACTATGTACACTGTTTAATCAGTGTACATTGGAATGCTCAGTGTCACTCTTTCATTATCAGAGTAGAAACGATTTTTCGTGTCCTGGATGCTGAAAAAACTACGAAACAAAATTAAAATTTTGTACTTTTAAAAGGGTGTTTGTCTATGGAGCCAGCCTTATTGCTGCGCGCAACACCTTTGATTCCCGTCTTCGCTGGAATTTCTCTGGGTTTGTTGCGCAGCGCGTGCCGGACCTTTTAACTTCATAGAGATTCCCCCGGATTCCCTGCACTACTGAAGTTATCGGCGCGTGACAGAGGCCGCGGCGGGGGAGGACGCGCGATACCTCCCGCAGCCCCTCTCCACTGGACGCAGCTGCCTACTTACTTCGAAGAGCGCTCTCCCCGCCCGCTCTATCTCTCTCGCACCTAACGGCGAAGACCATGAATGCTAGAGAGACAGGGCGAGGAGAGCGCTCTTCGGAACAAGCTAGCTGCGCCACCCGGACCGCGGGGGCCGGGCAGGTGCGCGCCTGTTGAAGCGGATCAGGTGATTGTCGCTCTTCTCTCTGTTTCAATGATTCCTTGAAAGGTCGTTGCTCGTGGGTAGTTGACAATTATTATGGTAATAATCATAAAAATACACTCTAAAGCTTTGACTACCAAATTTGCTTAGTAACTACTAAGCGATTTGTGCTGTCATAAGTTACGAAGAAATTCTTTTGTATTACTAAACTTTTTACGAGTACTACAAAACGTTTTTCGAGCACTGTAAAAGTTGGAGTCACATTCCTCGCCCCCAAATGGAGTGCCGCAAGTATTCATCGATTCAATGAAGCGTAATTCACGGAAACGACTCAATTATTGAGTCTTATTTGTGACCGAAAATGTCTCAAAACGACTCTAAACGAGCGTTGTTACTGAACGTTACCTGCGGAGGAGCGACGAAATCGGGGTCATAATGTCGCTGCCCGAGAATCTTTTAACGTGACTCCTCGATTTACAGTGAGTATTATAATTACGGTGAAATTAAGCATTACGAAAACGCTTAGTATTACTAGGAAACAGTTTAGTATAATACCAAAGAATTTCTTCATAACCTCTGACAGCACAAAACGCTTAGTAGTTACTCAAGCAAATTTCGTAGTAAAAATAACTCTAGAGTGTACATAACTGATCCAATATTTTTTTCTGAATGAAATTCTCCGCGCTATTCTTTAGGAGACTTTGTCCATTTTGACGGCTGTGGCGCCGCTCCCCCCGGCCGGCCCCAGTGCAGACGCCACGCCACGTCCGCAGACGCCGGCTGGAGCTGTTTGCTGGGATGTCCCTCAATTACACGCCTCGCCCGTACAGAACACATATATACACCCGAATGATACGTGAGCAATGAGGCGGTGGCGCCGCGTGGTGGGGCAGGGCACGTCCGGAGCGGGGCGGAGCGGGGCGGAGCGGGGCGTGGAGATGCACCGGCCGGGCTCCAGCCAGGCTCCAGCCAGGCTCCAGCCAGGCTCCAGCCGGGCACCGGCCTGTTCCAGGACCGAGAGCGACACTTCACAATCAATTACAGAATACATAGCTCACCTCGTGCCGACACGCCGTGCACTCAAAAATGTTATTACTACCAAATTTGCTTAGTAACTACTCAGCGTTTGTGCTGCTGTCATAAGTTATAAAAGAAATTCGTTTAGTATTACTAAACTTTTTCCTAGTAATACTAAACGTGTTCTTAGTACTTAATTTTACCGTAATTATAATACTAGAAAAACGTTTTGTGACACTAGGAAAAATTTTAGTAATACTAAAAAAATTATTTATAACTTATGACAGCACAAGCGCTTAGTAGTTACTAAGCAAATTTGGTAGTAAAAAATTTAGAGTGTGCCCCCTCCCCTCCGCCTTAAGGACTCTGGCGGGGCGAGGCGGGGCGGGTTAGGGCCGAGCGAGGCGGGGCGGGGCGAGCAAGGGGTACCTCACGCTTTAAATGGACGGTTTTATCATATGATTTGAAGGAAAATTTGACCAAACTTTGGAGAAAACTAGAAATTTTTGGCACCAAATCGACATTTTACAATTTAAAGGTGTTTTGAATAATGGACTTTTGTCGAAAAATTATGTGATTGGATAGTGTTCGGAAAATGATTGGAACGCACGGTGTACACTGATTGGAGAAGGTGAGGTACCTTTCGGGGGTGAGGGTCCGTCTTGAGAAGGAGGGATATATATACACACACAGGTTGCAGTGGGTGGGCCAGCCGCCGAGTCCCGCCTCACCGAGCCAGGCCACGCCTTACCTCATATGGTGAAACCCAGAATTAGGTCGTGTATACGTTATGGGCTTGCAGCGGCTTGCAGGCAGCCGGGAGCGCACTACTGGATGTACAATGATAATTAGCTCCATTTGCTTCCCCCTCGTCCGAATGACTTTCGTCTCACGGAGCGAATGAGCGGCGCGCCGGCCCCACTGGTCTATTTAAAGCGTCTGCTGTGTTGACACACCAGCTTATTCTTCTTATCCCTCTCCCCCTCCCCCCCCCCCCTCTCTCTCTCTCTCTCTCTCTCTCTCTCTCTCTCTCTCTCTCTCTCTCTCTCTCTCTCTTTCTCTCTCTCTCTCTAACACATCTATCCGCTCTTTTCTTTACTCGATTCTAATCAATTCAACTAACTTTTCAAAATTTTTCTCTTTCTAAAACACAATTTTAGGACACAAACATAAAACCGGCATGGCTAATCTAGATGTTACAAAATTTCACTCATTCCCCTTCTGACCCCATTTGTAAAACAAAATCCCCCAATAAATACGTTTATAAACTAAACTCTCTCTCTCTCTCTCTCTCTCTCTCTCTCTCTCTCTCTCTCTCTCTCTCTCTCTCTCTCTCTCTCTCTCTCTCTTTCTCTCTCTCTCTCTCTCTCTCTCTCTCTCTCTCTCTCTCTCTCTCTCTGTGACGAGAAGCAAAATGGTAATTTTTGTAACCAGCGGTCTTTTTTATTATTTAACGACGTGACATAACCTTTTAGTTGTGCTGCCTATAGGAAGTGAACAAAATTTTGTAATACACCAGTCTTCAGTACTTTTTTAAAAAAAAAAAAATTGATATTTCGACAATTTGAACCACAAACAGCCGCACTTATTGTCTAAGATTGTCGCGAATATGATATGAAGTTGTGCGTGTGCAAAGCACCTGCTGACGGCCACGTCTGGTCTACGGGGCCCGCCTCGAGCCTCTCCATAGCGAGCAGCCCTGCTTCTCAGCCGGGGGCCGCAGCGCCGCGCCGCCGGCCCCAGCCTCTGCCCTCCCCGTCCCGCTGTGTAATTGAAGGCGGTCGGGGTGCAGTTTGCTAATGACGACAGAGCAACACAATCTTACAATCCGTCAGGATTTTTCCTTTTCGGAACCGACGACGTCTGGCGCTGCAATGTCGATTACTTTGATTATAAAGTGCAGAGCGCCAGCCAGCTACCCGGACCCGCACAGTATGGCTCATCCACGGCCGGAAGGTTACGAGGCTACCTGGGGCCGGTTCGATATGGACACCCAGTGTCCTTGTAAACTCCTTATGTGTTTGAACCATATAGGACATATTTGTCGTTACTTTTGCCAGCAAGGAAGGCCTTCAAATGACCGCTTTTAACGTTTCACTTTTGACGAATGACTTTGACGCATGAACAGTTGTAAAGTTAAAAGTTCACGTTGAAACGTTGTCAATTAAAGTTATCAAAGTGAAAGTTGTAGAGCGTTAGGCGTTGTAAAGTTCAAGGTCAAAAAGCAGTTGCTTACGTCCCCGCGACTTACGTGGTACGCCAAAGTCATTCGTCAAAAGTGAAACGTTAAAAGTGGACTGTATCTCACCTTAACGCTAAGCTGCTGGTGCAAACGTTACACTTATTCCTACAGTGCTATGAGGATCTGCTGGGCTGGGCTGGCTGGCTGGCTAGCTTTGCTAGCTGGATTTGCTTCTACCCTACGGGTAAAGAAAGTCCTACATGGACTGTAAAGACAGTCCTATATGGACTGTCTAAAAAGGTTGTCTCCGATAAATATCGATTTTCCCGTCCGAATGGTCGGGTCGGCCCGGCTGGGCTGGGCTGGGCGGTGTGTGGCGCGGTTGTCTCGCGCTGCGTCGCGCTGCCCGGCCCGGCCCGCCTGCCGTCTGATTTCGAAGATCGCTGCTCTCGCACCCCCGTCCTTGTCGCACCTATGGCGGTGCCCTAGGTCGGGGATGGCACGGCCCCATGAGTGCAACAAGGACGGGGGCGCGAGAGCGATTTTCGGAATCAGACGCGGCTGGGCGGAATGGATGTTCAACACGGCACGGCTAAGCCGCGTGGGAAGTTATTGTTTGAGAAAGTGGCAGCCGGGCGGGGCACGCAGCGCCAAGCCGCGCGCTGCATGGCCAAAAGTAAGAGAAAGAAGAATAAGAAGACAAAGAAATAAAAAAGGGGGAAAAAGAAGAGGCTCAGAAGAAGAAACGCGACGCCCGTAGAGACTGTCACAGCTAGGGTTCGAAGGCCGGAAATTTTTCCGGAAAAATATGGAAAAATTTCATTTTTTTCTGAAAAATTTCCCAAGCCATATTTTTCAAGTGAAAAATAGTGAAAAATATTTTCTTGCTTTATTTCATATTTTAAGGGAAATAGTGACCCGTACAAAAAAATCGGGCTCACAGAAGGATCACGGTGATTCATTCTAGAGACAAGCAGCAGCCATTGCGTATCCACGTTTGATCCACGTATGCCACAAAATAAAGTCATTATTGATCCATCGTCAAGCCTTTCGTGAGACTTGGCTGAGGCGACTGTGCTGTCGCAAGAATGGATCCAAGAAGGCTGCAGTATGTCTGCTTTGTCCCGAAAAGTAGCCTTGCCTGAGACACAACGTTGATCCAGACTGTAGCCAATCTGGAGACAACGCGTGGAAGGCGGTCAAGACACGCTGGAGACACCATTGAGACATACGTCATCAAACTGGTGAAAAAAGCCAAACGCGAATGGGAAGGTACAGCGTATTGAACTACCGACCGGCGGAGTAGAAGTTTGGGTCGCTCTCCACTGGGCCAGAGAGGAGAGACAAAGAGTCGCGCGTCGCCAGCCGCTCAGATTAAACACAGCGGGATGCTGGACAGACTCTGTGGAGACATCGCTGAGACATACTTAATGAGCACACTTGGCACTCGATGGATCAAGTATGTCTCGGCCACGCCCGCAAATTTGAATGTGCAATTGATCGGTTTCCCTCAAACCATTCAGTGTTAATAGACTTAACACAATGATATTAAAAGTAGTATCACTGCAAAAACAAAGGTAGGACTTAATGCCTTTCTAGGGGTGTGAAATTTTAATGCATTTGCAAAGGCACGAAATTGTCCAAAGGCATTAAAATTTAACACCTTTCGGCAGTTTTAATGCCTTTGCAGGGGTGCTAATTTTTAATGCCTTGGTAAAAGCATTAAAACCCTTCTCGTCCTACCTTTGTTTTTCCAGTGATGTCATACAATCGTTAAGAAATACTCATTGGTGTCAATAACCACTTTAAAAAGCGAAACAGCAAGAAAATCAAATTTTTCCAATTTTTCCATTTTTTTCTGAAAAATATGAAAAATTTCACGGAAATTTTTCCAAAAAATATTTTTCATGAAAATTTCGAACCCTAGTCACAGCCAGCTGGATTCTAGAGCTTGGAAAAAATCGTGTGGCACGATTACGCTGTGTAAAATGATCATGAACGTTAGTTTAATCAGTGCCGCAATAAATAAGACAGAGTGACACCTCACACTACGTCTGGCGTGTGTTTGTGTGTGTGTGGTCGGGCACAGTCTATATTCCCGACCCAGGTGCAGCAATGATATGACATGCAAATTATCGGCTCGTGTGGTGCTGCACATCATCACTTTTCAATTACGTCTGCTACCTCCCCCCCCCCAAACCATGGCTCGCTGCCTCCTGCAGCCGCCTGCTGCTGCTGCTGCCGGCTGCAGAAGGAAGGGCCTGCAAGCCCGCAGGGGCCCTGCTGATGAGCTGATTAGGTGCAGTGGCGTATCCGCCTGAGCGCGGAGCTTCAATAGAAAGGGGCGGGCCACCTCTCTCTCTCTCTCTCTCTCTCTCTCTCTCTCTCTCTCTCTCTCTCTCTCTCTCTCTCTATCTCCCTTTCTCTCTCTCTCCCTCCTCTCTCTCTCTCTCTCTCTCTCTCTCTCTCTCTCTCTCTCTCTCTCTCTCTCTCTCACACTCACAACCGTGGCTACGCCACTGATTAATGGTGGCCCTGGCAGGCGCGCGCGGCTGCAGAAGCGAGAGAGGAATAGGGGGCCCGACCCGTCCGATCCGAGCCAGCGCGGCGGCGGCGCGGCGATCGGTTTGGCGCTATCACGCTCCGCTGCTGGGAGGGAGATTGTTACCAAACTAAGACTAATGATGATTAATGACAAACGCGCGGCCGGCGAGGGATGCGGCGGCAGGAGGGAGCGACGTTGGGGGAGAGAGAGAGAGAGAGAGAGAGAGAGAGAGAGAGAGAGAGAAGGGAAGGAATCAGACCCTTGTTAAGGTGACCAAATTCCACTTACGTAAGGCGCCGATGTGCCGAGGAGGATCGTGGCAGGGGTGCTAGTGCTGCTGCTGCTGCTGCAGCAGCTGAACGTTTAAACTGACATCTGAATGAATAAAGTGCAGCAGCTGTATATAACGTGGTTAATTTCCCTGAGTACGTGGTGGCCAGTTTTATGTATACGGATCTCGCATCGTGTTGCACTTTTGTGTGTGTGTGTGTGGGGGGGGGGGGTTGATCGTGCACATCGACAGTCGGCGGTGGTTGTGCGGTAATCTGGGGCGCACCCGCAGCAGCTGCGCAGCGGGTTAGTCAAGTTCCTTTCAGCGTTGCGGCCCAAGTCAGCAGTGAGGGCGGCGGGGCGGGCGGCTCGCGAGCGGCCGATTTTTCTGCAACTCGGCCATGTATGGATTAATAGTCTGCACACGCGTGGGGTGGCGGCGGCAGGGGGGTATGCGGGATCTGCGAAAAATTGGAAAGATGCCTTTGACGCCTCCCGGTGGCAGGGCCGCGGGGGTCGATCAATAATCGATTCGGACTGAACTTGATCGATGATATATCGAGCACCGCTACAGGCTGTCGCTGCAGCGGCCCCTGCTGCCCCCCACCTCTAAAGTTCCGCTCGTCCTAATATAATAACAATAATAGTAGTAATGCAGTTTGATTGATAGGCCGGCCTGCAGGTGGTGCCCCCGCCACAATGGACCGCGATGGTCCAGATCCTAATCCACTAATCTGTGCAGATGGTCCAGGCCGCCCGTTGCTGCTGCTGCTGGTGCTGCAGTGGTCATTTTGCGTGCATGACGATTCCTACCTTCTCTCTCTCTCTCTCTCTCTCTCTCTCTCTCTCTCTCTCTCTCTCTCTCTCTCTCTCTCTCTCTCTCTCCTTCTTTCTCTCTGTCCCCCTCATCTATAACGTACTGAGCAGATGTTTGTGGAGCGCCTCTGGACGGACAATTTTACATACAGGACAATAGGAAATATACTCGTAATTTCGATCCGATTTGTGGCAGATGGACATCAGGGCAGGCCGTGAAAACGCGTAGCTTACGGCCTCACCGCGCACTCGGTTTCTCCGGCGTCGCCCGCCCATAAGAACGCGGAAGAAATTTCCATAAGTACATTCGTGAAAAATGTTCCTCTCCCGTGAGACAAAGAAGGCGCGCGGTGCGACAGATGCGGTTTGGTCCAGCCCAGCCTCCCGTGGGAGTGGCAGGAGGGTGCAAGGCGCACGGCGAGGGGCCCAGCAGCAGCGTGAGAGAGAGAGAGAGAGAGAGAGAGAGAGAGAGAGAGAGAGAGAGAGAGAGAGAGAGAGAGAGAGAGAGAGAGAGAGAGGGGGGGAGAGAGAATGAATCCCTCCCCCACCCCCTACTTCCATTTTCGCTCTGCTGTCTCTTTTGCTCCGTTGCGAATAGCGGTTGTGCGAGTGTCTGTCTCTCTCGACTGTACTGCAGCCCTTCGGACCCGGGCCGGGCCCGGCCGGCTGCCCGGCTGCCACCCCGCCCCGCCCCGCCCCGCCCCGCCCCGCCCCGCCCCGCCCCGCCCCGCCCCGCCCCGCCCCGCCCCGCCCCGCCCCGCCCCGCCCCGCCCCGCCCCGCCCCGCCCCGCCCCTCCCCACCCCGCCCGGCGGCACCGGTCCATTTGCCCCCCGCTGGCCCAGCCTGCCCACCTGGGAGCGAGGCAAGGGGGCAAGGGGTGGTGGAGCAAGAGTGAGCTAAGGGGATGGGGGATGGCGAACCGGAAGCAAACTGCACCACTTCTCGGAAGGAAGTATGTCTCACGAATTCGTGGGAAATTAAGACGCACGCACACCTCATGCGTGTGTGAGAGAGAGAGAGAGAGTATGTGGAGGGCGCAGGGGTTGAGGGGGAGAGAGAGAGAGAGAGAGAGAGAGAGAGAGAGAGAGAGAGAGAGAGAGAGAGAGAGAGAGGGACAGACGGAGGGAGGGAGGGGGAGAGACGGGGGGAGGGACGGGACAGAGAGGTGGGGTTCGCGCAAGAATCGGGGGCCTCTTTCGGAACGGGGCGCCCCGTGAGAAAACTGTGCCGTGCGGAAATGGTTTATTTGCTCGTCGTGCCGTGCCGTGCTGGCGCGGTGAGTCTCGGAGGCGGAGACAAGGAGACATAGGGAACGTGATGAAGGAGGTATCGATGAGGCTCGTCTGTGTCTTCTTTTGAACATTTTTGCGCTGGACGCTGCTGGCTGCTGGCCGCGCGGCTGCACCGCGTGCGGGGCGCTGTCACACCTCAGGCAGGGAAGCCCCAGCCGGCCCCGCGCCCCCCGCGCCCCACGCGCCCCTGCCCCTGCCGCCTCCGCGGGATCATACATATGGGATTATGTGGTGTTTGAGGCCTAAATCCAGACCGGCAGCTATCAGCGGCCATGGGGGTGGCAGAGGGAGCCGGCTGATACACTGGCGCGAGAGGAATATAATGATTATAGAGTAGCGGAGCAACACCATCGCGCTCTCTCTGCGCCGTTTTTTCGCGCGAGAGCAGGTGTGTCAATTTCATCTCTTCTGTATCGCCTTCCCGATCTCCGCGCGTTCTCACCTTACCCCCACCCTCAACCCCTAATTTTCTTTTTGTGCAGACAGCTAGCGCGGTTGATTGGTCGCTTCTTCCTTCCTTCCGCTTCGCACTCAGCCAGCCACCCCCTACTCCGCCCGTATCCGAACGGTCCCGTTATTTCGCATGAGCGGTGCAGGGGTTCGTAAAAAACTGACAATACGCACACATACCCCCCTCCCCCCCCCCTCACACACACACAAAAAAAAATGAGGAAAACCTGGAAAAATGGTATTGAAAAAAAAATGAAAAGTAATTGAAAAACATAAAAAGCCAAAAGAGAGAGGGAACACTATAAACACGTGAGTCGATTTTCGACGTCACCAAACGTCGGAAAACGTCGGTGAAGAAATACGAACTCTCTGATCGACGGATTTCGCTCCTAGCGTGTCGGTTTGAGAAACGAACTCACCTGGAGTTCGAATTTCGACCCCGAGCTCATCCGTGTTTCCCCACAATCCGACGCAATTGTAGCTTCTTCCAGTGTCGAGAAACGGTCGTTTTCGTCGTAATTCAGACGCAGCGCTTACGATACTGTCGCTTCGAAAAGCGTTAGAACATATTTCGATTTTTTTAAAGCCGTTTTTCGACGCTTTCCAAATTTCAAACGGGGTTTTGACCCTTCGAAAATCGAGCGTGAGCAATGGAATTCCTAACGAGGGCCTAAAAATTGTGTCATGTATGAAAAATTCACAGCGGTTAAGATAATAATAAATGCAACACATCGGAAGCGACACAGTTTAGAGTAAAAGGCTCTCTTGCCCCGTCGCGTATAGAGCGCTCAAGGGGGAGGGGCCGGCCGGCCGCGTGGCCGCGCGTGGCCGGGCGGGGCGGGCGGGGCTGGGCGGGGGCGGGCGGCTTCTTTACAATCCCTTGGCGATTCAGCAACCTACGGAAAATTCAGCTGTGCGTTAGGTTAGGTTAGGGTGGTCCGATCAAAAATAGGCCTTGGCCTCTGGGAGACAGAGCAGCTGCTCTAACCTAGCCTAACCTAACCTAACCTTACCTAACCTCACGTCAACGAACGTTCGTCTTCCAAAACAGCTGGTCGCGAAAGAGGCCGCGCGCAGCTGAATTTTCCATAGGGTACTGAATCGCCAAGGGATGAGGGAAGATGATCCGTGGCGTGCAGGGCACGTGAGCGGAGCGCAGCAGCTCAGAGGTGTTTGCTGCTGCGTCAAGTGGAATGGAGCGGAATGCGGCGGACTGAAGTGGAGTGAAGGGCCAGCCACACCCGGCAGGGCAGGGCAGGGCAGGGCAGGGCAGGGCAGGACAGGGCAGGGCAGGGCAGGGGAGGGCATGGCAGGGCAGGGCAGGGCAGGGCAGGGCAGGGCAGGGCAGGGCAGGGCAGGGGCAGGGGCAGGGGCAGGGCAGGGCAGGGCAGGGCAGGGCAGGGCAGGGCAGGGCAGGGCGGGGCAGGGCAGGGGCAGGGCAGGGGCAGGGCAGGGCAGGGCAGGGCAGGGCAGGGCAGGGCAGGGCAGGGCAGGGCAGGGCAGGGCAGGGCAGGGCAGGGCAGGGCAGGGCAGGGCAGGGCAGGGCAGGGCAGGGCAGGGCAGGGCAGGGCAGGGCAGGGCAGGGCAGGGCAGGGCAGGGCAGGGCAGGGCAGGGCAGGGCAGGGCAGGGCAGGGCAGGGCAGGGCAGGGCAGGGCAGGGCAGGGCAGGGCAGGGCAGGGCAGGACCACGCCCGACACACCTCATGTTACATTCAGCCAATTAAGCGTCTTGTGGGTAGCTGCCGGCCGGCGGTGCGGAGCGGAGCGGTGGAGACGAGAGAGAGAGAGAGAGAGAGAGAGAGAGAGAGAGAGAGAGAGAGAGAGGGGCTCACGCCACCACGGCGCTACGCCACGCCGGCGGCCCTATACCCCGCTCGGAAGGTATCGTCGCCTGCCCCGCCGCGCCCCGCCCCGCCCTGCGCCGCCCCGCCCCGCCACCCGCACTACTGCGGCTTCAGCCCCCGCTGCTGGGCCGTCCGTCCGTACGTCATCCACACGACGTCATTCTGTCCACTGTCCACCCAGTGTCCACCCTCCCGCCAATATATCCGCCTGTCTCTTTGCATTTGCTAACTTAACAACAACGACAACAATTCTTATTCTTATCCTTATTCTTATCCTTATTCTTATTCTTATCCTTATCCTTATTCTTATTCCTCTTATTATTCTTATTCTTATTCTCACTCTTATTCTTATTCTCATTCTCACTCTTATTCTTATTCTTATTCCTATTCTTATTTTTATTTTTATTCTTATACGTATTATAACATAACAAAAAAAAAAATTGGCAAACCAGCTGCAGGTTGAACATTTTGGCGCCACTCCCGGAAAAAAGTTCCTGCGGCAGTGCGTCTACACCCTGCCAGAGCAGAAGCAGCAGCCGCGCATACCACACTGCCGCCTGCGGAGTATACATACACCATTCTTAGGATTTTTCTTCCAACGTTTAAATTTTTCTGAGGGGGAAAAAAATGTAAAATGAAACAGAAGAGGAAAAGGAGGAAAAGGAATAAGAAACCTGCAGCACGGTACGTAGTGAATGATGATAGGCCCGTGCCGGGCTGCGCGGGGCAGGCAGGCAGGCGGCCCGGCTCACTATCGAATCGTTATCAAAGATAGACATCAAGAGCAGTATGTAATAAGGAACGGCAGCAGAGCAGCAGGCGCCCGCTCCGCACCCCCCGAGCCCGAGCCCGCCCCGGTATGGCCTGATTGAGGAGGGGAGCAGGGGGCTGGGCGTGGGGCGTGGGGTGGTGGGGCTCGCGGGGTGGGCCAAAGCGCACGCTTCGATATTTTACTTGCTCGGTCCTTTACCTCCACCCTTTACGTATGGTGTGGCCTCCTTGCCTGCTGGCCCTAGCGGGGTTTCGCCGCCGCCTCAACCGCCCCCCCCCCCCTCCCCCCGGCCTCTCGTAGAATCGTGCGGAAGCCAAATCCATTTTCAGCAACTCCGGCATGACAAGTCACGTTCACTGGTCTTTTCGTTGAACTTCCATGTTATCCGGCAGCTACCCTATACTACTTCCGCGTTTTAGGGCCGCTGATGGGGACCTTTTTTTAAATTCACCGTGTTCAAATTAGAAAAAAAAAAGTTGATTAATCTGCACTCTTTTCCTTCCTCTCACCCCTCCATCTTAAAAAAGAAAGAAATGTACTGTTATTATTTTTAATTTTTTTTTATCGGCTGTCTGGTGATGGCCCAGGCTTGGCCGGGCGGCATCTGCGGCGGCTGGCCCAGAGGCCCGGCGGCCAAGGAGAGGACGGGAGGGGAGGGGAGGGGAGGGGAGGGGAGGGGAGGGGAGGGGACGGGAGGGGAGGGGAGGGGAGGGGTGCAGAGGTGGCGTGGCGTGGCGCGGCGCGGCGCAGCGTGTGCGCCCATCCAGTCAAAACATGTGGTTATTGGTTGTGAGATGTAATACGGACAGACGGGGCGGGGCGGGCCCGCTCGGCTCAGCCCCTGAGTCAAAGGCCACGAGCCGACCGGCGGGGCGGGGCGGGGCGGGGCGGGGCGGGGCTCTGGCGCAGGCCCCGCGCGCCGGGAGCGGCGAAGCCCCATCTACCACATCAAATGAGCAGATAAGCACGTGGCTATTTTTTTTATTTTTTTTTGCCCTTTCCTTTCTTTGGTGCTGCGTGCTACCGGTGGCTTCTTCTTCTCTTGTAGCGCTGCATGTTGTTTGGGTGATGATTATTGCTTTCTTTCTCTTGCAACAGCGGGTTATGCCTACAGGGTGGCTCACTGACCCCGCTCTGTGCGTAAGTATGCAACCCATTCTACTTCAGCTGAGTGAGGGCAAGAAGTGAGGAGGGCAAGCGGCCCCTCGCGCCCCACACCTCACCTCTTCTCTTGTCAGGCGCGGTTTTAAGTCGAGCTGACGGGAGGGGCGGATCGGCTGACGGGGGGGGGGGGCGAATTGCCTATATACAGGGGTTTTGTACCTCAAATTGCCTACTTACTGGCGGATTTTGGGGCTGACCGCGATCGCCCCTTCCCCCCCCCCTATAAAACCGCGCCTGTCTCTTGCCCTCGCTCAGCTGAAGTAGAATGGGTTGCAAACTTACGCTCAGAGCGGGGTAAGTGCGAGCCACCCTGTACAATTTCATCCTAAATTCAAACATGTTTTTCCTCTACAAAACGGTCGTTTAGCAAAATATACAGGTAAACGTTAAAATAGGCATTATTATAAAAATTTCAAGGGAGCCTAAAGTATAAAATAAACAAGGACTCAAAGGAAAACACAAAATTTATTTTGTTATTATTCTGGTACTTGTTCTTTACACTGTCCATTGTCCATTCTATTCTGTAGCTGTTTTATATACTTGGATGCAGAAAAACGAGTGATATTTTAAATACACAAATTTTAACATGTGTCACTTCTCTTACGTAATGCATGAGACATGAACTACATGATACTGGAAATGCTGATGGTTTTGTCACTGATGACGCTATTGTGGGTGGATTCCCTTCAGGTCACAAGAGCATTATTGTTTGAAAAGTCGACGCTTTCAAAATGATGCGAAAATCAATATGACTATGAATGTGGCGGGTGGTGGCGGGTGGTGGCGGGTACCATATAATAGGAACATGTCTTAAACTCCTCTCTTCAAGTTTTGTTTCGTTGTTGTGGCACAGTGTGCAAGGGCCTGAGGCGTCAGCGCGCTGTGTGGTACGCCTTTCTGCCGAGGTCCCTGCAGGGCGCCTGCCTAGACCCTCGGCGTGACCTGCACCCCTTCCCCGTCGGCTCCACGCCTACCCCACGGCACGGCAGGGCGGGCAGGGCAGGGCAGGGCAGGGCAGGGCAGGGCAGGGCAGGGCAGGGCAGGGCAGGGCAGGGCAGGGCAGGGCAGGGCAGGGCAGGGCAGGGCAGGGCAGGGCAGGGCAGGGCAGGGCAGGGCAGGGCAGGGCAGGGGCACCACGTTCGGCAGCTGTTTGTTTTCAGGGCACAAATTTTTATTGCGGACAACCACTTAATGCGGTAATTAGTGGAACAAGGTGGGGGTGGGCGTCGTCTCCCTCTCTCAACTCTCTTGCACTCGCACCTATATATAGTCGATTCACGAAATTCTGTTCACTGGCTCGGCCTTTGCTTTCCGAGCCCTATTGTGAGAGTCATTACGATGCGGGGACACGCTAAAAACAATCCCTGAGATTCCCAGGGTTGTTGGAAACCAGGGGTTACCCTGGAAATCATTTACCCAAGGGATCCCTTTGGAAAATCCAGGGTTCACCCTTGGATTCCCAGGGCCACGGGATGCCCTCGGATTCCCAGGGGATGTCCTGGAAATAGTTTCCAGGCCATCTCCTTGCTTCCAACTACCCTGGAAATCCCAGGGTTTGTTTTTATCATGCTGCTGAAAGGGTCTCGGCCGAGATCCCAGCCCTCTGCTAGAACCGCCAAATATCCTTTGCGTTCCCCTCGCTTCCCGTGTGGAGGCGTGCGGAAGTCTCGGCAGCTCTAGGCAAGCGGACCCGACCCTCATTTACGACCACATGCACGGAAAGCCCGGGGGTAGCAGAAGCCATATTGCTTTTATTTGACAAGGGAAAGGAAAACTGCAAGTCACTTATTTCGGCACACGCAAGTGTGTACTCCTTGACTTGACTGGAGAGTGGAGAGAACCAGTCCACTGCTCTCCTGCACCCTCTCTTTTGTCATGCGGGAGCCGAGCAGTACCCCGTATACCCTTCGGGGGCACCCTTACCCCCACCCCCGGCACACGTGTCGACCCCGCAGCCTCGGGTGCTGTCCTGCAACGCGCGCATTCCTGTGATGGATAGCGCGCGGGCCTTTAAAATTCCATCCGAAAAGGGGATTTCTCTCTCTCTCTCTCTCTCTCTCTCTCTCTCTCTCTCTCTCTCTCTCTCTCTCTCTCTCTCTCTCTCTCTCCCCTATCCTTCTGCTCCTGTTCGCCTCCGTGCTGCCAGGCTGCGCGCCCGCCCGGCCCAAGCCCCGCTGCGGGGCGGAGCCCTTTCCCCAGCTGCAACGTGGCGTCATATTTGGATTAGGGACTCGGGGCGGGGCGGAAGGATATGTCGCGGCGGGGCGGGGCGGGGCGGGGCGGGGCGGGGCGGGGCGGGGCGGGGCGGGGCGGGGCGGGGCGGGGCGGGGCGGGGCGGGGCGGGGCGGGGCGGGGCGGGGCGGGCAGAGGGTAAGGGGAGTTGTTGATGCAGCTCAATAGCTTCCCGGCCGCCCGGCACACCGTTCATCAAGAGCGACTGAATTACTCGTGAGTTTTTGTGTAGCTTTGAAGCGCTAGGGGTGGGTTTGTGTGTTTGCTCTTTAGACTTGCTACCGACGCGTTGTTGGTGCGTGGGATACAGTCAAATGCCCTAATTTCGGACTTGTGCCCTAATTTCGGACAGTTTGCGGAGAAGTGCTTATTTCAGCCTATCTCGGTCACCTTTTGAGATATTTGAAATACGAAGACGGCATCGTACAGTTTGCAGCATAGAGTACCATATTTCGTCAAGTCGGTTGAAGTACCTTTAAAATTTTACAGCACACAGGAATTTAAAGTTAAAAAAAGCATATAGAACAAAATTGCTGATTTGAAATAAGCTCCCCCAAAAACCGGGGCTCATGTAGGTGTGAGCTGCCCTATGGGTGGTCCTTTCTCGAATGAATGTTTGGTATTTTGGCTACAGAACTACGTAAATTATTATTTTTTAAGTCACACCGTTTTTCGGTACGGAACGATTTTCGAAAGTGCTACAATTTCGGACAGTCCAATTCTGTCGCATAGAATTACATTTGTTTCCATGTTTGTGCTAAAAGACTTATGTTTTCGCCACCAGGAAGAAGCGAAATTGTACTTTTGACTATCACCTTTACAACGCCGTTTCCGGATTTGAGATACCTCAAAAAACGGCTAAGATAGGGAGAATTTAGCACTCCTCTGAATTTTGTCCGAAGTTACAGCACAATTGTCCAGAGTTAAAAGCGTTCACAAAACCATCCCATTTTTCTGTCCAGTTTTCATCTCTCAGGGTTGAGTCAAAAAATCGGTTTGGATGTTATTCAACGAATTGTGACCTAGGCTATCCTAAGTGAAAAGTAAACCTGTTCGGTTAGGCCAAAATGCATACTTGTGTCCGAAATTAGAGCACGTGTCCGAAATTACAGCACTTTCGTTCCTAATTTCGGACACTCTTCCGATGATTGCCGTAGCTTCCCATCTGTTGATAGAAATTCGACATGGGTATCATCCGACGTGTCTCGAGCCACAGTATCTCCAATCGCAACAGATTTTTCATATTTTATCATGCCTACCCGTAAGAAAGGAAAAACCGCTAAATTTGTCCGAAATTAGGGCACTTGACTGTATATATGCCCCCCTGGCCTGGACGTATTTTATCGCGACGGCGGCGGCGTCTGCAGAGTGCCTCAGTGTCCTCGTCGCGGAGGTTGCGGACGGGGCCGAGAGCAGGGGAGGATCTAGCTGACTGCTGTGGGTGGGGCAGAGCCGCGCTTTTTGCCTACATTCAGGTGGATTGAAACTCATTTTGCCTATCCATCAGGCAGTTTGTTAAGACCTTATGGGGGCGGGGGCAAAAAACCCCTTTGCCTCCCCCCCCCCCCCCCAATTATCCGCGCCTGGCCATGACGGAGGGGGGGGGGGTGTTCAAGGTAAAAGCCGCGGAGCAGAGAGGGCGGGAGGGTAGTGGATGGTGAAAGTGAACCGTAGCGCCACGTGTCTGTTGTTGGGCGCGGCAGGGCGCGGCGGGGCGGGGCGGGGCGGGGCGGGGCGGGGCGGGGCGGGGCGGGGCGGGGCGGGGCGGGGCGGGGCGGGGCGGGGCGGGGCGGGGCGGGGCGGGGCGGGTTGGGGCGCGCCGGGGCGGATGCTGCTGCTGCCTCAAGGTGAGTCCCCTCCCCTCTTTCCCCTCCCCCTTTCCCCCCGGCCAGGTCGGAGGGGGAGCAGCAGGGTCGGGCAGGTGGTAGATCAGCAGCCCTCCTCCGCAGCCTTCCGGACGGGGCGGGGGCGGGGGAGGAGGGGTTCTTCCTGGACCGTCTGTCTCAAGAAGTCCAGGTGGCACCCAGATGGGCACGTGGTCGTGCCACCCCCACCCTGCGGGCCCTGCGCACACCTTTACCTCCGTCATCTCGGGGCCCTGCCTGTGCCTCAGCCCTCCCCCCCCCCCCCCTCTACTCTAACCCGGCCCGGGCCTCAGACAGCCGCCCGCTGCCGGATCGCGCTGTGTAACTTTGGCGCTATTATCCCCCATCTCTCTCTCTCTCTCTCTCTCTCTCTCTCTCTCTCTCTCTCTCTCTCTCTCTCTCTCTCTCTCTCTCTCTCTCTCTCTCTCTCTCTCTCTCTCTCTCTCTCTCTCACACACACACACACACACACACACACACACACACACACTCCCTTCTGCTCACACCGCACGGGCCGCGCCGCTACCCCTATTGTTTCCCTCATCACGTTCGGATGTGCCCGTGTGCGCCCCGCCACGGAAATGCAATGGTGCTGCTGCCAGCCCTGGTCGCACAGCCCACCCTAACAGAAGTTGAAATCCCAAAATTGTCCCTTTGAAGTACCAAAGTTGTCCCTCTACTTTTCAAGGGACTTGGAGGGGATTTGGCACTTGCTCAAATCCCTCTGAAGTCCCTGCCCCCCGAAATCCCTCCGAAGTTCCATTTGCGATCGCGATGCCTTTTTGACCTAATCGAAAAAGTGGTTAAGGAGGACTCCTAGGTCGTTTTTAACACGTCACATGGAATTCAGATGTTCAGAAACAATATAGTATATTGTATAGATGTCTCCTTCATACATGTTTCATCCATGAACGGTGCTTTAAAACCGCCAGACAGCTATGCGACTAGGATTCAGCGGTAGTTACGCAGGGACTTCAGAGGGATCTGAGCAAGGGCGAAAACCCCTTCAAGTCGTGAAATCCCAACTCCCTCATATGCTACTATTTGGGACTTCCAGGGGATTTGGACTTTGGGATCTCGAGGGACTTTGGACTTTGGGACAAATTTGGGATTTCAACTTCTGTTAGGGCATTTCTTCGAAGAAATAGGCCAATGTTTACAATTACCAAGTTGTATTTTTCTAAAAGATCTTCATGTTTGCTCGGATTTGGACACTGCGGGTTGTTCAGTTCGGCTGGTTCGGCTCGTTCGAGAAAAAAATCCAGTTGTTTGTTCGAGTTCAATTCAAAGATTTTCAGACCAATTTTGTTCGACTTTGTTCAAATTCCAACTGGCCTGTTCGCTCATCTCGTCCCCCTCGTACTACGCAGAGTAGTTTCTCGCTCTCGTACTTCCGTCCTTGTCAAACCTTTGGCGGCGCCCACCAATACATGTTGGGGATGGCAGATCCCCCTGAGGGTGACAAGGAAGGAAGCGCGAGAGCGATCATCGTTGTGAGTCTGCAGCACTCGAGTCAGATATGGGTCTTATGAAGCAGCCGGTAGCCCTCATTTGTTTGCCGCCGTCTTGGTTCACTAGATGTGTAAGCTGCGAAGTATTTGGCTGCTTCGCAATTGCGAAGAATTTCTTCGCAACTTACAAACTATTTAGTTTGTAAGGCGTAAAAAGTTTGTAAGCTTGCGAAGCGTTGCGAACTATTTTGTTTGTAATACAAACTTTTTCTTCGCAATGCGAAGCATCCAATTTCTTTGCAACGATTGTTCGCAAGGTTTAAACAGTGTGTATAACGAAGCACTGCTCTGTTTTCTTTGCAACTTACAAAGGAAATCCTTCGTAATACAAAAGCAATGCTTCGTAGACTTTTTACAGTGATATTCTGGTGAACCAAGATGGCGGCAAACAAATGAGGGCTCTTCTTCTCGTGCCTGCTAGGCCTGCTGCTGCACAAAAGGTGGCGGCGGTGGTAAAAGTAGGTAACTGTGCGTACCGGGGGAAAAGGGGGAAGGGGGGCATGTGTACCCCGTACATCGCGCTCGCTCTCTTCGTGGCGCACTCCCCCCCGGGTCACCTCCGACAGGGCACGACATTCGAGTTAGGTACCCATAAACAGCAGATAACTCGTCCACATGCGCTGATGAGGAGAGCGTGCCCCGAAGCGGAGGGCGGGCTGGCAGGCCAGGCGTGGCGTGGCGGCGCGCGCGCGCCCATCCCGGACTATGGACTATTGACCTCCTCCTCCGACCCATCAGCGTAAATAGGTCTCGAAATACACCATACTCTCTGGAAGGTCCGCTGTCTCGCGGTCGTTGAGCCGCTCCCCCCCCCCTCCTCCTCAACCACCCCTCTCCTCCACCCCCTCTCCCTCCAAACCCACTCTTCTATACTACCTGTTTCTAGACCCCCTCAACCCTCTCCTTCCCCAGTCTGATGGTCCCCTCTCTCTCTCTCTCTCTCTCTCTCTCTCTCTCTCTCTCTCTCTCTCTCTCTCTCTCTCTCTCTCTCTCTCTCTCTCTCTCTCTCTCTTTTTCTCTCACACACACATATTTGCGCTTGATGGGGTTGTTGGTGTTCACGCGCGCGCTCTGAAGGTTCGCGATCTCTCGACGACGCCACCGCGCGGCGCGGGTCATCGACCCGCCCCGCCCCGACCCGCCCCCCGCCTGCGTATACACACGGCCACCATGCACCACACTGGTCCTGAAGCTGGCCGGCTGGTGGCGGTGCAGGCAGCCGACTGATTCAGAAGATCGCTCTCGTACCTCCGTCCTTGTCGCACTCATGGGGCCCTGCCACCCCCGACATAGGGCGCCGCCACAGGTGCGACAAGGACGGAGGCACGAGAGCGATCTTCGGAATCGCTCGGCAGGGCGTGTGGCCGCGCCCGGCACGGCACGGGCCCGCGGGGAGGCCAGGCGCTGCCGGGGAGCCGACCGGAGGAGGAAGGGGGAAACTCACTACCATACCGAACAAGAAATATGGTCCAGCTAGACGGGGCTAAACGCCGCGCCTGGGCCTGGGCCACACGCGTACGGCCGCTGGCCGGGACGGACCCGCCGAGCCCGACCCGAGCCCGAGCCCGAGCGAGCGCCCGCAGCCCCGGGGAAGGGGAAGAATGCGTGTTTAATTACTTGACCTCTGTCGAAACAATGCCGAACTAAAAAGGAAGAGTTTAAAACATACCCGCCTGGTCGGCCCAATACGAGGCGGGGCGGTCGGGCTGCAGCGGCTGGTGTGCGTGTGTGTGTGTGTGTGTGTGTGTGTGTGTGTGTGAGTGCGTGCACAGAGTGCAGTGAGCTAAGACCCCGTCCTTGTTCTTTTGGCACCGAGGTGCTTCTCTCTGCCAAAGTGAAAACAGTTGCTGTTGGCTGCCTGCGCAGTACCAGCCTGCTGGCTCCCTGGAACCACCATGGCCACGGAATGTCTGCTGCGCCTCGCGAGTACAGCAAATACACCGCCCCTCCGCGGGAGAAATGATCTTCCGTCTTCTTTCCAGTGAGAATTCTCGCTCGAAAAGTGTGGTAAACGTCGAGTCTTCAATGTAACTAGGAGCAAGAAACGCCTATGCACGGAGCGCCTATGTTACTCATGTAGTGGGAGATTCTCCGCTGCTTTCTCTCTGTTGTCCGTCTCTCTCTCTCTCTCTCTCTCTCTCTCTCTCTCTCTCTCTCTCTCTCTCTCTCTCTCTCTCGCTCTCTGTCTCTCTCGCTCTCTGTCTCTCTCGCTCTCTCTCACGCTCCTCACCGCTCCAATCTGCAGGTCTGTCAACGACTCTCGGATGTCCTTTGCGTCATGGGGCGCTGGGCGCCGCGCTGGACGTCTTGTTCTCCCCGAGCTGCAGAGCGATTCCGTTGCGCGCAATCGTCGCTCTCTCGCTCGCTCGCTCTCAAGTAGTCTGCCGAGGGTGCGAGAGAGCTCTCGCGGAGTGCTCCTATTAGTGCGCACCCCGCGCCCCGGAATCGTTCGAGGAAGGGCAGCGGCGACGAGACTCGCGGGGAGGGAAGGACGGACCCTGGCGCTCGTAACACCCTTGAGCGTCATGCCGGGAAACGGGGAGGAGATTATCGGAGTGCGCGGCGAAGAGTTAAAATGAGAAAATGAACTGGCGGGAGAGGTTAAAATCAAAGTGCGTTTGAGGCTCTGTAAAGAGAGCGCACGCGGCGGTGCGACAAGCTGTCTCCCGACTTGATTCCGAAGAAGAGCGCTCTGCTCGCTCTGTCCCTCTCGCACCAGCACGGCGAAGCCCACGAGCAGTGCGAGAGAGACAGGGCGAGGAAAGCGCTCTTCGGAATAAGTCGGCCGGTCTGTAAGGATGTGTTATGTGAATGCGGCTCGGCGGCATGAACTGACGTACGAATGTGTGGCACCCTTTCATTCTGGAATATCATTCCGCCGACTAAGACCAGGTGGGTTGTGGCTGATGGAGCCTACCAGACGACAACAGAAGCAGTGGCTCCCATCCCCCTACCTCGATTTGTAGAGCTGGCATTTCCGAAAAACGACAACCCTAGCTCCTCGTGCTTCCGTGTTCACCTTTCGACAAATTCCCCTAATCAACAAGAGAAAATGGATTCACGTCTGTGTGAACCAATGTTTTCGCTGTCAGGTTCCGATGCATACATTAATTAGTATGCATGATTACGCGGCCCATGAATGTTATTGCCATCACTAAAACCTTATGAAACACTACTGCCCTTGGAGTTGAGAGCGTTGGACTTCGGCTTTTAGTTAACCGTTGCTGGTTCAGCTCGGCGGCGCAATACATCCCGAGGGTCTTCATCACCACCGGGACGCGGACGTGTGCACGGCGGGCGCGGCAGCAGCGCACGGCGCGGGTGCGGGCGCGGGCGCGGGGGGCCTTGCCTTATGCACTACTCACACTACACTCCGCCCGGAGCGGGTTGAAGCTACGATTTATGGATCGGAACACATCACAATAAAACTCCTTTTCTTGGATCGCGCGCCCGTCAGGAGATCGAGGCGGGGCGGGGCGGGGCGGGGCGGGGCTAGAGAGGAGGGTGAGGAGGGCCCACCAGTGTTAGCTGTGTGGTGGGGCCTTAAACGGTTTTAATAAGGTGAGCCGAGGGGCCACCGCGGATCGGGTCGCAGGGCGCGCGGCATCAGGCGTGGAGGAATCGATTGTGTCCGCATAGGGACTCCATACAGCCAGGTGTTTCTGTGCAAACATTTTAGGCACGCTGTATTATTGACACCGTGAGTCGCAGACAAATACGTGCAAAATATACTGTGAATGGCCTCGTACAAGTGACAGTTAGTGTGGAAAGCGGCGGTTGCTCGGCTCCCAGCAACTTTGTGGATCCCCCCTCTCTTCCTCCCCCTCGTGTCGTCCGCACCGCACATGCATACTGCACGGAGCACGGGGTTGCAGTGTCTGCATATTGCGGAGGCTGCTCTGTACTCTGCTCGCAGAAACGAGATAGAGATAGAGATAGAACTTAACAGTTCAGATTATTGACCTTCCCGTTCGCTCCTGCGAGGGGGGCAGTAGTGTTACTAGGCGCACTTTAGGCTATAGGCAGCACGGCAGCACCTCAGAACATGTGCGTACTCTGTTTCCTTGAGGGCAGGGGCAGAGATGCAGTCCGCCGCACACCACTGCCCTTGGATTGCCTACTTTTCTAAAGTGTTCAGGGTGCTCGAGTGCTTCTGGATGCTGCTGCTGGTCGAGACTACGAGGCCGGTGGTCCCGCGGTGGGTCTCGCGCAGTTATAGGTGCTGGCCGCTGTCGCGTAGCTGCCCCCACCTTGCCCCCGCCCCGCCCCGCCCCGCCCACCGCAGCGCAGCGATCGTGGTGGCGGAATGGGTAACTTGTTTGCAGCAGTTTTGCTCTGCAGAGTGTGTGCGTGCGGTGCAGTGGTGGGCCCCATCTACTCTCCCCACCTCCACCATTCTCCTTGTCTTCCTCCTCCTTGACTTTGCCCCCTCACCCTCTCTCTGCCCCGCCCCCTCCTCCCCTTTGGCGTTTGTCCGTATGGGCTCGGTGCACATATAGCGAGTATGCAACGACGACGCGGGGAGTCGCGGGGGGGAGGGGGGGGGGAGGAAGGGGAATCCACCCCCCCCCCTTTCCCCCTTCCCTCACCGAGGCGGCATTGTCGTCGGGTGGCGTTATGGGACTGCGTACGCGCGCGCGGGCCCGTGTGTGTGTGTGTGTGTGTGTGTGTGTGTGTGTGTGTGTGTGTGTCGCAGCTAGTGCGCAGCAGTACGCTGCTTGGGGTCCCAAAGTAACGACAATGGCCTCGCGACGCGCCACCATGCCGCCGCCGCCGCGAGTCTGCATGTGGCTGTGTGTGTGTGTGTGTGTGTGCGTATGCGTGTGCGTGCGTGTGTGTGTGCGTGTGTGCGCGCGTGCTGCCGTGTCGCGGGGCCCCGCCGCGCCGCACCGCGCTGCAGATGTGCGTCTGCTTAGTATTCGGGGTGTGTTGGCACGGCGGGGCCGGGGCGGGGCGGGGCGGGCCGGGGCGGGCCGGGGCGGGGCGGGGCGGGGCGGGGCGGGGCGGGGCGGGGCGGGGGCGCCGCCCAGTGCAAAGGGGCGCACGTCCGCGCGGCGGTGCTGTGCCCGGCGGTGCCCGGGCCCCGGGCCCCGGGGGGGCCTCCTCGTGACTCACACATAACTGAAGACAGCGCGCCCGGGAAACAAAAGGTGCTTTGGGCACTTCGGTCCATTTCCAATCCTGGCCTTAAATCCGTCCCGCCGCCGCCCGCCGCCCGTTAGCCTGCGGCGTGGCGTCGCGTGGCACCGCTGCTGCGGGCGATCGCCTGTGGCAGTGGCGGAGTGGCGCGGGGCGGGGCGGGGCGGGGCGGGGCGGGGCGGGGCGGGGCGGGGCGGGGCGGGGCGTGGCGCGGGGCCGACGATGTGTGCGCCGGCCGGGCGTCGCTCACGATGATCCCACGGGGCAGGCGGCCGCTGCTGGGCTGGGAGCGCGAATGTCCCGATATCGTAAAATAAACGGCGGCGCGGCGGAGCGGGAAGGCCCGGGCTGGCCAGCGTTCATTAGGCAGTGGATACTCGTTCGATTTAGTTGCTCGGCTCCCTGTGGGAGCGGAATCTTATGGAATTGCTCCGATCCAGCACGGCGCGCCACGCCTCGTGGGACTCGCGGAAAGCACTCTGCTGCCCGGCGGGGCGGTGGCGTTGGCGGGGGCGGGGGCGGGGCGGGGGCGGGGGAGGGACGGCGCCCGAGTGCCTCCTAAGGGTAGCGGCCGGTAAGGGTCCCCGGGCGGGGCGAGTGGGGAAGGGGGGTCTCAGGGCTCAGGGGGTCACCTGCGGCAAGGCGGCGTGCGAGGACAGAGCAGGGCAGCTCGAAAAAGGAATGGTGTCGGTGTCGGCTTAGCGCCGGTCCTACATGCAACGCTGCGCACGGGTTGCGGCCGCTGCGGAGGGGGGCGGGGCGGGGCGGGGCGGGGCGGGGCGAGGCCCCTGCGAGGCCGGCAGCACGCCATGCACACATGCATGACACCCTGGCCTAGCCCGGCCCGGCCCGGCCCGGGGTGTCGCCAGCGCCAGCCCGCCTGCGCGGCCGGGCCGAAGCTGGCCGGCGCGGGCGCTTCGCAGGTGAACGTGGCTTTTACAGCAGCTGGGAGCTGGTCTGGGCCCGGCGAATGTGTGTGCTGCAGGGCTTCTGATCGCGTGCCCGACTGTCCAAGGCGGCCAAGCTGCGTGGGGCTGCGGCCTGCGGCACCCCTAGCGTTATTGCGGCTCTGTCAACCCCTCTCCGGCCTCGGGCCCCACCACGCCCCGCCACGCCCCGCCACGCCCCGCCACGCCCCGCCACGCCCCGCCACGCCCCGCCACGCCCCGCTCAGGCTCAGGCGCGACGGAAGTAGGTCGCGCAGCCCACCCCCGCGACCTGCACGACGATAGTCACGGTGACGGCGCCGCGGGGGGCGGCCGGTGATAGACGAAGAGGAGGACCTCGGCTGGATTCCGCGACCGTTTCACTCCCCCTGCTGCCCCGGGGTGGTATTGCGGGGGCACGCAGCGGCGCGGTGCGCGGGCGGGGCGGGGCGGGGTGGTTGCAGCCGTGGGGCGGTGGCGGTAGCACAACGATGAGGGGAATTCGACGGGCGTTGACCCGCCGCCGCCGCCTCGCCAGGTGGGTCCCAGCACGCATCTGCATATTGCCAAGTAGTGGCCGGGTCGGGTTAGGGTGCTGGGGCGGGGCGGGGCGGGGCGGCAGCTGCTCCCGCCGTGCCCTGCCACGCCCTCCGCCCGCCCCGCCCCGTTCGTGCTATATAGTGCTGTGCCGCAGAGGGGCCGTAGGGGAAGCAGGGTCACACTCATCGAAACGCGACCCGCCGACCCGCGCAGCCGGAGCACTGCGAGCACCACCACGCTACTTTTACCTGGGTGCTCGGTGGGGTGGGGCGGGGCGGCGCAGCCCGGCAGCCTGCGCGCTCCATTATTCGCATCCAGGCCGGCTCCTTGTTCTTCCTGCCATCCTAATCCCCGCTCCACCCCGCTCCGCCCCGCCCCACCCCGCCCCGCCCCGCCCCGCCCCGCTCATACGCGTGCCCGAACGTAGCGCCGAGCTGCACCCTGCCGTGCCGTGCCGTGCTGCCCCACCGAACGATATGTAACCTGATACATTTGGAGACAGAGCGTTTACCGCGCGCGCCCCGCCCCGCCCCGCCCTGCCCCGCCGGCCCCTGCTCCCGGCTTGGCCCGGCCCGGCCCAACCTGGGCCTCCTGGTTGCCGGGCGGGTTGGGGCGGGCCAAGCTGCGCGCGCCACTGGGCCCGAACACCCTTCCTCAACAACACTCAATGGGTTACACACAGGCCCAGCCCGGCCTCGCCCTGCCCCGCACCGAGGACACATATACATAGTATATAGTCTCACCTGCCCGCCTTAATCCCTTCATCACACACGAGACAACCTCAGCGATGTCAAGCCCCAGCCGGGCCGGGCCGGGCCAGGCCGGGGCCGCGCTCGGAATGAAAAGTAGAATAGAGGAGACAGGAGGACAGGACGGCGACCGCAGCAGCCGTCTGATTCCGAAGATCGCTCTCGTACCTCCGTCCTTGTCGCACCTATGGCGGTGCCCTATGTTGGGGGTGGTAGTGCCCCATGCGTGCGACAAGGACAGAGGCGCGAGAGCGATGTTCGGAATCAGCCTGCAGCAGCGCAGCGCGGCCAGCGCGGCTCGTTTTGTTGGCTCAACAATAATAAGCCCAGACTAGTCCGCAGTTCAGGCCGCACATCTTGCCTGGATCTGGAGCGCCTCGTCGTCGGCGCGAAGGTGCAGCCAGCGGCCGTCCGCATCTCGTCGGGGCGGTGTGCGGCCGGAGGAGATAGCTCCCCGGCGTGGCCCCCGCCCGGCCCGCCGGGTGGACGTCCGATGAGCGTCGGCGCGGAAAATGTTTGCGGCAGGGACAGGGGCGGGGGAGGAGGTCGGATGGGATGCGCCACGCCACGATCGTGTCCGTGTCCTGCCGTCTGATTCCGAAGCTCGCTCTCGTACCGCCGTGTCCTTGTCGCACTCATGGGGCCCTCCCACCCCTGACATAGGGCGCCGCCACAGGTGCGACAAGGACGGAGGTACGGGAGCGGTCCTCGGAATCAGACGGCTGTCCGGACCCCGGCACGGCCCGGCCTGCGACAGGCCAATGACGTGTAAAGGGGTTGACAACCCCTCAACCATCTGCACCACCACCGCCTATGCCTACTGCTGCACATTCGCACCGGGTAGGCAGGGCGGGGCGGGCGCAGTCGGGCGGACTGGCGGCGGGGCGGGGCGGGGCGGGGCAGGGCGGGGCGGGGCGGGGCAGGGCGGGGCGGGGCGGGGCGGGGCGGGGCGGGGCGGGGCGGGGCGGGGCGGGGCGGGGCGGGTCGCGCCGTGGCAGATGTCTTTCCCGTCCGTGCGCGCGCGCGCACGCTCTTTCCGGAAGTTGGGAGGAACAGAGAGAGAGAGAGAGAGAGAGAGAGAGAGAGAGAGAGAGAGAGAGCGGCGGCGGCGGCGTCCCGGTGAGCCTACCGGACGGGGACGGTCGGCGGCGGGGCCGGAGCGGAGCCGGAGGGGTAGGCCAGGCGGGCCCAGGTCCATGTCACATTTTATTTAGTCGGAGCGGAGGCCCATTGTCAACACATGTCACACGGTTTTGAACGAGGCGGGGCGGGGCGGGGCGGGCTAGGCGCGGCGGCGGTGTGCGGCGGTCGCGTCGTGGGCGCACAATTAATTTAGTTCCACCCGGGCTGGTCTCGGATGGTCTTGCCCTGACCGCCGCCGCCGCCGCCGTCATCCACTACCAGTAGGGTGATTCCGCACAGCGGTCTCGTCTCTCGGTCCTTGTCGCACTGATGGGGCACGACCACAGCACGGGAGACAGAACACTACTGAGGGCTGTTCGGAATCAACCTACAGCGAGTAGAGCGCACTATACCTCCACGGAAATTTGTTCGAATTCAAATCGGAAGAACTTTCAAAAAGTGTGCAAAATTTTTCCGCAGCGCGTGGAAGAATTTTTCACCCACGGAAAGTTCTTCCACGTGTGGATCGGTTTTTACATTCACGCTAATTTTATCTAATAGAGATTAAATCAACTTGGCCATATGCAGAAATCTCATCTGCGTCTTATGGAGGACATACCGGGAGTCCCAGAGAACACACGGCAGTGTTGCGGGATTGCATACTCGCCAGAGCTGCAGGGGCTATGGCGCCTTACGGCCGGAGTGGGTAGGCAGACCCGCAACACTGCCGTGTGTTCTCTGGGACACCCGGTACGAAAGTTGTTCTACGCTTCTACATCGTGTGGAGGGCATTTAACATTTTGCAATAGCTGTTCCACGCTACTTTGTCGTGTGGAGGACATTTCACATTTTGCAAGAGTTGTTCCACACTCTCCGTGGATGAAGAAACTCTTCCAGACACAGTGGAACATTTTTTCACACTTTCTGTCGATTCGAATTAGAACAATATCCGTGGAGGTATATAGTGGGCCGCATGCCCGCTTGAAGCGGGGCGGGGCGGGGCGGGGCGGGGCGGGGCGGCGGCGCTCGACCCCGAGTTCGTTTCGTGTCCCGGCTGGGCGGCCGCCGCCACGCCGTCCTGACCTGGCTGCTTTGCACCGGATCGTCGGCGTCCGAAATCGGCGCATGTCCGCGCGTCTGTTCGTGTCGCACTCATTAAAGGTACGTTCTACCGCCCCTCTTCCTCCTCTCTCACACAAGCGCGCGCGCGCGCGCACACACACACACACACACACACTCACACTCACATAGTCTTCCATCTCTCTCGCTCCTGCGGGCACTTGTCCCCGAACGCAGACACTGAGCCCACGCCTTTTCCTACCACCGCCTTTATATATTCCAATGACAACCACGCTCCGGCCCGGCGCGGCCCTGTCGCCACGCCCCGCCGTACCACCTCACCGCCTTACAGATGATACAGCTAAAACTTGAAACGCTTATTTTCTGTTAATTCATTGTTTAAGTTTTGGGCGGACTGAGAAAAGTCTTTCCTTGCAGCTAGGACCTGCGAGCGGCCTGCTCCACCAACAGGACAGGCTTGGCGGCGTCCGCCCCTCCGCAGGGCCGGGCCCGGCTGGGTCCCTTATGCCCCAGCGCCACCTCCACACCTCCACTCCTCTCCCTTCCTCTCCCCTCTCCCACCATCTCTCTCTCTCTCTCTCCCTCCCTATCCATCTCTTCCTCCTCCTTGGGCACGTTTGCTACGAAAATAAAACAAAGGAGGAAGTAACTCCTGGCGTGTTGGCCTGGGGCCTGGGGGCCCGAGGGCCCGGGGGCCCTAGCCCGCAGGTGAGGGAGGCAGCGCCGAGCAGCGCGTGTCCCAGGCCGACGACGTCCTCCTCACAGGGGGGCTCGACTAAGTAAGAAGTGTTTGTCCCCAATTTTGATGCGCGTTTAGGTTCTTGTGGGTGAACCATTTATTTACCTATCGATTGCTGGAGAGAGTGCATGTCCATTATTTTGATATCCAGGGCGAGGGGTGAGCCACTTCAACTTTTAGGTTTTCATGGAATATATTCCAATATGATGTCTGGAATTTATTTTGGAAAATACAATTTTTACAATTTTACCAAAGTTTCGACTCGATAAATTTTTCACTAAAGATTGCTTTTAAGGCGTGTTGAAGCCAGGCGATTTTTGTAATTCTACGGTTGGGACTAAGACAAACGACACTACTTCGCGCATAGTATTTTTCCAAGTATCAACTTAAAAAAACAAAACAAAAATAAAAAAAAAGACGCAAGATATCCTTTTTGGTGTGTTTTGGAGCCATAGTAACCAAATATCGGAAACCGTCCCATGGGAAATTTACGTTTCAGCGTGGTTTCAGCCGCGTGGATCTACGTTGCATCAATGTCCAGTACGTGCTGGACATTGAGGCAACGTAGATCCACGTGGTTGAAACGTAATTTTCCCATGGGGCTGCATCCTGGTTCCGAGACACACGTGTCCTGGGTGTCCTGGGCAGTGCAGGTTAACCACCATGCGACTGGTATCTCACTTTACCTACCAACCGCTGTTCCGAATTAGGTGGACAGGCACTTGCCCTGTACAGCTTGTTGTACATCGGGGTAGTTCCGGATCCCGACCGATCTCCGAATTTAAACCCGTGAGGTTCCTTGGCTAGGAATGGGTTAAAGTTCCTCCATTTACTTTGTCGTTTTTTTAAATCTAAAAAGTTAAACTGTTCTTAGTCCGAGGCATGCATGCGGCTTTTCGAGAAGCATGTGACCGTCATTGAACCCCTCGATGTTAAAAAATTAGGCACCATAAAAGTTCCTTCGGCAATCTATTCGTGTTCATGCGTTCACCTACGAAAACCCCGCAACACTGGAAAAACTAACGTTACATGTGTCACGTTTCTTGCTGCACTCTCCGGAGAAAACGTTTCGTGCTGCATTCTCTTTGTGATGCCCCTATCCTTTTGCATGGGGAGGAATGCATCAGGAAACGTTTTCTACAGAGAATGCAGGATAACATGTGACAGAAGTAACATTTGTTTTTCCAGTGAACCGCGCCACAAAATCTGGGCGACTTAAAAACACTTAGGTGAGTATACGCTCTTGCCCTGGCCTGCCACTCTGGCTGGAGGGAGGCCCTGCCGGCCGCCGGCCGCGCCGGGTGACTCATGCCTGCTGTCGCCTCTGCTGCCTGCCTCCCCGCGCCGCCCCCGTGCCTTAGGCCCTTCGTCCGCCTCCACAATGCCGGCTGCCGAATGCCGATGCGACCCGTCTGGGGGCTAAACCTTTGCAGCAGCGGCGGCGCTCCAGGGTGGCCTCCCACCTCCACCGCGTCGTCACTTCCAGCGTATGACAACCACACCTTCGACTCGATGTAAGAAAAGAAAAGGAAAAAAAAACTGACTGGCTTTTACTCAAGGGTCTACCACTTTGAAAAATCGCGTACGAGGATAATAATCAGTCACGATTAAGGTGATTATCAATGATTATTTGAGTTAATCTTTCACATATTTACTGATTATTGGCCAATAATCACGCAACTTTTGGTCAAATTTGATAATATTTCTCCAAATTTGTCAAAAAATTTCAATATTTTGAAATTTTACATGATTATGATTATCTGATTATCAGTAATCATCTAGAGGGGTGTACGGGGATTATGGAAGTGGTAGACCCTTGCTTTTACTGCACACTAAATCCTTATGCATTTTGTTGTGCATAAACATGCAGGATTAAAAAAAACCATAACTATGGACATTTTTAATGCATAATTATGTATAAATTGTGCATAACTATGCACATATTGAACATAGTTATCCATGAAATTGTGCATATTCTTATGGTTATTTAAAATCCTGCGTGTTTATGCACAACAAAATGCATAAGGATTTAGTGTGTGGATACTGGATCAATACGGGGCTTTTATTTGAACGCTGGGCTTCATCCCAGGGGTAAAAGTCAGTCTAAATCGACTGCCTAAAAAATAAAGAAATGATCTCAGTTATCTACGGTGTGTTGAGCTCACTGCGGGGTGGGAGGCGTGTATGGCCGACGGGTCCTCCGTCTGCTCTGGAAATCCAAGTGTACGAATGTCGCACACTTGTGGGTGTGCGAGGATTCATTCGTACACTTGGACACTCAAACGTGTGAATATCCTAGGAAAATTTGCACGTTTAAGTGGCTAAGTGTACGAATGAATCCTCGCACACCTACAAGTGTGCGATATTCACACTCTTGTGTTTCCAGTGTGACGTCCTGCTCGTGCGGCGTTAGGTGTTGACGAGCAGTGCCAGGCCGCGCGTCACTTAAGACACATCAGCCGCCCTATTTGATATACATGTTACGGTCCCGCAGAGGCCGGGCGGGGCGGGGCGGGGCGGGGCGGGGCGAGGGCTGCGGAGGGGGTTGGAGGGGGCGCAAGGAGGCACCGCAGCTCGGGTTTCACAGCTGACATGGCGCGCGACGGAGGGGTGGGTCAGCGGCGGCAGCGGCGGCAGCGGCGGCCCAGGTGTCTCGGGGATGTCTGTCCTCGATCCATCTGGCACACGCTCACTGTAATTACTACAGCGCGGGTGGGTAGGGGCCCCTGCCTGCGGCCCAGGTGTCCTAGGCATGGCCGTCACCCATCCATACTGTACTGTATTTTGCAGGGATGACGGGAGGGGCGATGAGCTATGGGTTGCCTACATACAGGGGGGTTTGCCCCTCATATTGCCTACATTTCAGGCTGCCTTTAGGACGCAACGGGGGTGCAACCACCCCCACTGGAACCTTTACCCTATAACCACCACTGGTATTTTGCCTGGCCACGCTGACTGTAATTATTACAGTGCGGCCCAAACGCCATATCGTCTAACTGTATATATTGCGAAGTCACGGCTCCTCAAATACTCATGGTGTATCTGCTCCCTCGAGACGCCACATTGCGCCTTACGCCCGCGAAGGGTGTATGCACTTCAGGCAGACGCGCGGCGTGCACTGCTGCACTGGGGCTCCTCTGAGCTCACGCCCCGCCCCGCCCCGCCCCGCCCCACCTCACCCCGCCCCACCCCACCACACCCCGCCGTGGAAAGCTCTCCCCTGTGCGGTGGGGCGCTGCGGAGCGGGGCGGGGAGGGGAGGGGACTGGAACAACATGTTGGCGGCTCTGAGAAAGTTGAGTTCACGTCGCGATCGCGCGCGGACATGACTGATGTCGCATAAAAAAAAAAGTGGACAAACGAAACAAAACGAAAAGGCGAGCGACTCGACGTGGACTCGTCCTTTGGCCGGCGGGGCCGGCGGGGCCGGCGGGGCCGGCGGGGCCGTTCCCGGGAGTGCGCGGGGCGCGCGGGGCTGCAATAGGGCCCCGGCCGGCCGGCGGCGCTGCCCGCTCATGGCTGTGTGGACTTCCCCCTGCTCCTCTCCCCATGTCACCGCCACGCCCCGCCACGCCACGCCACGCCCCGCCACGCCGTGCCGACTCCGGCCCACACACATTGTCGTGGCTGGGCCGGCTGGGTCGGCGGGTCCGTCGGGTCGGGCTGGCCGCTGGCCGACTGGCGGTCGGGCGGGCTTGCTGCCATGGACTCGCCATGGACTTCTTCACTCGCCATGAGCAGCCGGGCCGCACTCCGTCCCTCCCCCTGGCCTCAGTCAAACACTTTGTCGTAATAATGGAATAATCCAATGTGAATAAGACTCGTGTCCCCACTGGCTGGCCTGCTGCTGGCAGTGACGGCGTTGTTAGGATGCAGCCAATAATCTCATTCGCGATTAAAATCTCCTTTCCTCATACGGGCCGCACAGAGGAGTGTTTGCTCTCCGCGTGCAAGTGTGTGAGTGTGTTGAGTTTTTTTTTTCATGATATATAAATATATTTCGCTCGACTGTTTTCATCGACTTTGTTTTATGTCCGATCGGAATGCGTCCCCTTTTTTTTCATTTGTTTCGTCTTGCTTCCTTCTGGTGCGTCTCCTCGATGGTAGTCGAGCGGAGCGGCGGCAGGGAGGGAATGTCGTATTCTTATGGCTTTTTGCGCCGCCGGCGCGGCGGGTCGCCGTGGTGGTGAGCAGCCCGCTGAGCCCGCCTATAGTGGGCGTGGCGCGGCGCGGCGCGGCAAACATTCGCGGAGGAAGACAGCTTTTGGTCGACCCCTGCCGAGCCCCGGCCCTGCTGCCCCCCGCCTCGCCTCAGCAGCAGCGCACGGACTTTACTCTGCGATTTTGGCGAGAGCGTGCTGGTCGGGTTGCCTATCACCGCGGGGTCTCTTTCACGAGCCGACGCCAACGTCGCGCCACTCACTCACTTCAGGCTCCGGCGGCGAGCCAGCCGGCTGTGATCCGTCGCTGGTCGGTCAGATAATGCCTAATATGGCTACTGAACCGGTGGCGGGGCGGGGCGTGGCGCGGCGGGGCGGGGCGGGGCGGGGCGGTCACCGCAGAACGTCCGAGGCTGATGTCGACGCTCCGCCGCCGCGCCGTGTGCCCCCTCCACAGAGGGTACCCCCCAGGTCGAGAGTTAAGGCCCTGACGAGGCCCGGCCCGGTGCGGGGTGTTCCCTGTACTGCATCAAGGACGGCACGCCCCACATCGCCCCGCCCCGCCCTGTCCAGCAGCAGCAGCAGCACGGGGCCGGGCCGGGCCGGGCCGGGCCGGGCTGCCGACTTATTCCGAAGAGCGCTCTCCTCGCTGTCTCTCTCGCACCTGACAAAGCCCATGAGTGCGAGAGAGACAGGGTGAGGAAAGCGCTCTCTTCGGAATAAGTCGGCAAGGGCGTAGAGAGAGCAGCTCGCCGGACCTGAGATGGCTGTCGCCGAGCTGAGCTGAGCAAAGCCGAGCCCGTGTCTACAGCTCGGTATGGCGAGGCGGGGCGGGGCGGGGCGGGGCGGGGTGGGACGGAGCTATGCGAGGATAAGGCGTGGTGGTATTCCCTGGGGATCCTATCCCGCCCGGGCCGGGAGAGGGGAGCGGTGGGGGGCGGGCCGGACAGGACAGGCTCGGCTCGACGCGCCGTTCAGACTCCAGTTCGCCCACGTATCCTGCTGGCTGGCTCGCTGAAGCCGGGCCGGGCCGGGCCGGGCCGGGGCCGGGTCGCTAGTCTGGAGGCTGCTCCCTGCCCGCCTGTTATGGCAGCTCGGGGTTCTGCTCGGGTCCTGCCTGCAGTTCTGTTCCAAATCCTTGCCGCAATTCTCCATCTTTTCCCAGCAAGAATCCGCTGCCGCAAGTGT
>JAHWGI010000363.1:90000-155000 GCA_029379305.1 Frankliniella fusca | reverse complement strand
AAAAATCCGTCAAGTCCACATTATCCAATGTGGCCGAAAAAGGCTTCGCGTGCTTGGTGTGGGCAATGGCAAGCTCAACCCCTTGACTTACACATTAACGGTATCTTTGATCAAGCAGTCGTCAAGAAACGTTCATAGAAATTACAAGCTGAGCGGATACCTACTGCGAGGCCCGCCGCTCCTCTCATTTCCACATTTCCACCACCCGCTGTTTCCTCCGACGGTCCAAACAGCGTCAAAACAGCTGAGTTTGAATCCAAAATATTCACCCAGGAGAGGGTAAGAGAGGAAGAGGAGAGAGGGGAACAGTTTGATTTCGATTTAGTGACGGATTCATAAAGGAGAGAGGGGGAGAGGGAGAGAGGGGTAGGGTACCAGAGATAGAGAGGCCGGCAGCCCTTAAATTTAAACGAGTAGAATTTAAGACACATATTAGCACTTTTATTCGCGGAGGAGAGCGCACGGAATGCGCAGTTGGTCAACATTGTCTTAAATCACCCCCCCCCTTTTTTTTTAAATATGAGGTTTTTGAGGTCAGCCGATCCAAACGCGCACCAATATTTTACGTCAGACAAATCTGAACTGATTTTTCACCTAGGACTCAAGTTAAGACTCATATTGTAAAGATCAGAGGCCCCGATTCATCCCGCCACGCTCCGCCACGCACCCTGCTTTGCGGGGGCGCGCCACATGTGACACCCGGACTGGGTTGCGAAAATTTTGAACGTAGCGTCAACATATCCTGATTACTATGCCAATTTTCAGAATTTCACCCCTCTTTAAACAAAAGATTCAGAGTTGTAGGACAATTTTGAGGAGAGTGGACTTTCCCTCAACCTCCACTTCTTCGACAGTCAAAATTGTCGTAGAAGCACCTGCCTTTTTTTAAAAAGAGGGGTGAAAGGCTGATGCTTGATCCAAAAATCTGGTTTGTTTGTTGCTAGGTTCAAAATTTGAGAAAAACTTGCGGCAAGACATTCTATTCATTGCATCTTTCGTCCGCTGGCAATAATATATGCGCACGCTGAGTCGGGCGGCCGGCCGGGCGGACCCCCGCAAGGACCCCCGCCCCCGGCCCCGCCCCCGACCCGAACCTTTTTCTTTTGTGTCGCTGGAGGATGTTGGGGAGCAGGTAGCGCACACGAAAATCTTGGCGAGAAACATCGAGCGTGTCTATAGGCTTCGCGTTTTGCGCTTTAGCGCACGCGAAGCCTAATAACGAAGAAATTCTCCTGACTTTTTTTGTTTTACTAATTTTATCTGTGCAGTTTTCATCCCCGGTTTTCCTTATTCCGGCAGGCAGGCAGGCATTGTGTTTACCGCGCAGTCTGCTCGACTCGTTCGTATAATAAGCTTACTAATACTGTTTTTTTTCTTCTTTTCTCGTCTGTTGCAGGTGAGTGGAGAGCGCTGAGAGGACTCCGTCACGTCGGTACGACCCACGCAATGCGCAATGTGCGATACAATTCACTGTTACTTACTCCGTCCCCATCCGCGGGCGGCGTACACAGTGGGTAACACAAGCCGAGTGCAAACCAGCACGGCCCTGCCCGCCCCGCCCCGCCCCGCTTTGCACTGTTCCGGAATGAGGGAAGAGCACCCCGCCATACCAGCGAACACGTGGCTGAAGACACTCACACACACACTCACACACACACACACACACACACACAGCGCCTGTGTGTGCGGCGCGGGCTGCAAATATTGAAAGGAAAGCACTCACAGGCCAGACACCTGGCGGGGCGGGCCAGGCGCTACCAGCCCAACCCTCATACATCCAATCATCAACAAAACACGAAAGAGGGAGGATGATGGAGAGCGAGGAGAGAGAGAGTAAGTTAGAGAGAGAGAGACAGAGAGAGAGAGAGAGAGAGAGAGAGAGAGAGAGAGAGAGAGAGAGAGAGACCCTTCAATTTGTAACCGCATAGCAGCAGCAGCAGCAGCGGCCTGGCCTGCAGAGAGTGCCCTCGGGGCCCTCTGCGGGATACATCGTGCTCCTGTCGTGTGTGGCCACGAGACCGCGTGTCGTATCCAGTCAATTTATTTCGATGAATTTTCATAAAGTTTTGCCTCCCGTTTAGTGGCGTCACCCGGCCCTGCAACCTTTCCAGCAGGCTGCCCTCCAGCCTTGTATAGGGTCGCACATTTTCGTGCTTTTCGTGCCTTTCCGCCCGTGCGGGGCCACGGGGCGGTGCTGTGTGGGGCGAAAGGACTTTGTTCTTCGCTCGACCTCCTCAATGCAAATCGCTCTCATAAAGATGTAAGCGGCTCCGCTCCACTTCCCTCCGCTGCGCGCCGCTCGGCCCCTTGCCCGATGAAAAAAATGCTGAGAAAATATTGAAACGCGCGGGAGCGGGCTCGGCAGGCCGAGGGGTGGCCGTCGTTTCCAGTGACCTCGAGATAGTAATTTGACAACTCTGCCCTTTGCGGTTTGCCCTACTTTATTTATTTCATATTTTAATTCTTGGTTTTTTACTGGTTCTACTAGATGGTGTCATTGCCCCCGACGTCCATTTTCCTCTGTTCCCAATTTTTTTTGGGGGGAAACGGCGATGTTAGGTGTGAAAGGGGTGAGACGGGGCGCGGGGGCGAGGGCGGGTCGCGAAGGGGGCGGGGTGGGGCCGGCGCGCCCAGCAGCGGAATGTTGCATTATTCAAACTCTGTTCAGCCGGAACCTAACGCCGGCACGCACGCCAACTTCTTATGAACGCTACTCTAACGTCTCAGGGGGAAAAATGAATGGCTTTGCTGATAAGGTTATAGAAGGGTGAGGGTGCGGGGTAGCGGGGTCCAGTCCGAGTCCTGGCGGCCCCTGGCCGGGGGCCGGGCCGGGGCTAAGCCAGAGGCGAACAGCTGAGCTTCAGTGGCGTGGGGTGGGAGGGGGAGGGTTTCCCCTTCAAATGACCGAAAACGGGGAGTCGTGCAGGCAAGGGCCCGGGCCGGCGTGGCCCGCCTGCCCGCCTCACCCTCACCTCACTTCCGCCAATCGCGATATTAACCTAAAGTTTCTGCTATCAGTCTGCCAGGCAGGGCCGGGGCCGGGGCCGGGGCCGGGGCCGGCCGCGCCACCCCTTGCCGTAGTACGCTCGCGTACGCTGTACTGCGATATAGGGTTGAGGAATGGCTGGCCTAGCAGGGCGACATCGACTCGACGGGGCGGGGCGGGGCGGGGCGCCTGCCTGCACGGGTGTGTATATATTTTTGATAGGTCCCCACCCCGCCCTGCCCCGCCCAACCGGCACGCCACCTGGCGTGCTTGAACGTCCTATCGAAAAACCTTTAAGGGGAATGTCAAATGAATACGACAAGGAGGAATGAAATGAAAACACTGTAAGGGGCAAAGATCTTTCCCTCTTTCTATTTCGGTTAGTTGTTATTCTGCGGTAAAATTATTTATCATTGGTGAAGGACGGAGGGATCCTCTTCCTCGTCTAGCGAGGTGGTGCGCGGCACCGGGGCGCGCCGGCCCGGGCCGGCCTGCCTATAGAGCTCTGCTGCCGCCGCTCCCCAGTGATAATTATTAATTTGCAGCCGCAGCGGCCAGTATGGCCAATTAAAGAGTCCATTCCATTCTGCAGTGCTTCTGCCCGCCCGCCCGCCCGCGCCTGCCTCCTGCGGGCTGATTCCGAACAGCGTTCAGTAGTGTCCTCTCTCTCTCTCTCTCTCTCTCTCTCTCTCTCTCTCTCTCTCTCTCTCTCTCTCTCTCTCTTGCTCCTTGCGACCATGTACAATGAGTGTGGTAAGGACAGAACGATGAGACCATTGTGCGGAATCACCCTGCCGGGCCGCTACGCGCCGCCACTGTCCGGCCCGGCCCGGCCGCTCTTCCTTCCTGTGCGCGCAGCAGCAGCAGCAGCAGCAGCAGAAGTAGAAGAGCCCCGCAAAACAATGGAGAAAGTCGCGCGCGCGGCCCGGCGGCCCGGCCCGCGGTGTGGCCCCGTGGATGATGCTCACATTCACTCGATTCAGCAGATCGCCCCCCGTCCTTGTCGCACTCGTGTGGGGCCCTGCCATGCCCACATACGACACCGCCCATAGGTGTGACGAGGACGGAGGCGCCAGGGCGCTCTTCGGAATCAGACGGCTGCCCCCGGCTCGGCTCGGGCCAATAACGCGGTGGCGGCTTGAGGCTCGGCGAGACGAAACGAACGCACTCGCGGGAAGTTCAAAAAGTACTTGGGTGCGCTGAGGGCTTTGGCGAGCTTCAACCCGATGAGGGGGTGAAGGGAAGGGGCGACCTGGCGGGGCGGGGCGGGGTGGGGTGTGGGGTGGGGCGCGGCGGGCGGGGCGTGGCGGGGCGAGGTGGGGTGGAGCGGGGCGGGGCGGGGCGGGGCGGGGAGGGGCGGCGACCGGTGGGAAACAGTGTGGGATGGCGGTGCCGCGAGGCGAGCGGCGGTGCGGCGCGGCCTGGCGCGGGATGAAAGGGGGGGGGGAGGGGGGCAGGAGGGGTAGGGCCCTCGTAGTCTCTCGTTGTCGCGACCAACAGCAGCGGAAATGAATCGTGCTTCTCGACAATAAAAGAAATGTCCCGTAGTGTGAGTAAGCGCGCATCAAGCACGGTGAGGGAGGTGGGTGTCCAGCCGGGATGTGCGCCGCGACGCCCGTCCTGTCCCGCAGGACGGTCTTACCCTGCCCTCTGTTGTGCCAGGATGCTCGGTGTGATATTGCCTACTAGACACAATATTTACGCACCTGTGCGACAGTGTTGCCTGCTAGCATGCAGGTACAGGGTAGCGCGTTTGGCCCGGCCATGATAAACAGTATGCTGTGCCACATTCAGGCGTGAGGACGGGTTGCATACTCGCATGGGGCCATAAAGGCGCCGTGGTGAGCGACGGTAGGCAAGCCCGCCCGCACACCGCATGGGGTACGTCATACCTTTTTTACTGACGGGGGCAAACGCGCCACCCTGTATACAGCGCGCTTTTACTCGGCTGCGTTTTTAAGCTGGCGATCCACTAGTTTTCTGGCAGCACTGGAACCCAGAGATGGGCAGCTTATCATTGATTAGGGAATCCAAAATAAACCTGAACGTGGACGTTCCAGCACTGCGACGCGTGCCCGTGCTGTACGTGTGCTGCGCACTCTGCAAAGTGATTCAGAAGAGCTTCTTCCCCCCCTGTCTGTCACTCTTGCACTCACGGGATGCGCCGCACGGTTACGAGGGAGATAGATCAAGAAGAGAATGTCGGTGGTACGTACCAGTTAGCTAATAAACCATCCCTAAAAGATGCATGGTGCATAGTTCCCGGGGCGAAGCCTTCTCAATCTATCCACCCAACAGGAGCCACACTATAAGTAATGCCTTACAAAACATCACGCACGGTTTTAGCCAAAGAAGCGTAACTGCGTCGTGTTGCATGCCATCGCAATAGAGGACTACTTTCACTCTCAGCCCACTAATGACTTTTTCTTTCGTAGACGACTGAAAATTATAAACTTTGGAAAATATTTAGTAATTTCTAAGTATTCCTTAAAAATTCTTAAGTATTTTACGAACTTTTTTTCTAAGTAATTAAATAGTTAATATTATTGGTAATTGCTAAATAAATACCTAAGAAATTGTGCTTATTACTTTGTAATTTCCTAAGTATCACTGCTGCACAAAATTTTTAGTGGTTACTTACAAAATGTACGTAAGTGGGCTGAGAGTGTTGGTCTGAGAGGACTCGTGCATTGCATCTGCAATTGGCCTGCTCCGGCACCCAGGATGTTCCAGGGGGAGCAGCGTCGTCCTCCGCGGGAACCTGCCCCGCCCCCGAGTAGCAGGTGGACGGCTACCGGGTGTCGCGTACATCGTGCGCGGACCTCCCCGGCGTGGCGCGGGGCGGGGCGGGGCATCGCAGAAACTCTGTCGCTGGTGCTGTTCTTGTTCTTGCTCTTGCGGCGGTGTATAGTCTCGTAACTCGGGGGCCGCGTGCTGCTACTTACGACGGTACGGTATGCCCGGCGCGCGGCGGTACTGGTACCCGCCGTTAGTAAGATACCCGCCTCCCAGCAGGGGCAGTGGTGCTCATGCAGCCCATGCGGTATCGGGTTTCGCTGCTGCGCTCGGCCCGCGCCCCGCGCATGCGCGCATGTGTCGCGGCGATGGTGATGACGCTGGTGGTAGGACGGGACGGGGACTGTACTACCGAGGTGATGTTAGTGATATGAAGCGACTTCCCCACCAACACCAGCACGGCACGCTCCACGCACATAAACCCTCCTCAAACAGCTCCCATATTGCATAACTGGCTGGGCTGCTGCCGGCGTCGGCGTGACCCACGTCTGGGAGGTGCTGCAGGGTGATTCCGCTCAGCGTTGCTGTCTCTGTCCTAACGGCAGAAGGAGCAAATGAGAGAGAGAGAGAGAGAGAGAGAGAGAGAGAAAGAGAGAGAGAGAGAGAGAGAGAGAGAGAGAGAGAGAGAGAGACGAGGAGGAAACAACTCTGGAATTTTCCACACCTCGTAATTCAGAAGAAAAAAATCACGAAAATTCTAAAAAAGTTAATGAGAATTCAGAAAAAAAATATCTGATTTTATAAACAGAAAAATCAATAAAATTCGTGAACAAATTCACATGTACTAGTCACATTTCTCGCCCGTAATGAGCGGAGTATTTTTTCATCGCTCAGTAAAAGTGACTTTCGCTAAAACGACTCAAATCGAGTCTTTTCTGGAATTTTTTAAATCGCTCCAAAAGAGTGACATTTGATGATTTGACTCAAAAAGAGTCATCAAAGTGACTCTAATAGAGTGATGTTCATCCATGTCACTCTCCCAGGAGAATCCAAATTTGGTACAGAAAAGTCGCTCTCCAAAGATCGAAAAAGGCGACTCCTCCATTTTCAGTGTTTACAACATCACTCAAATTAAGTGAGATAAAGGAAAATAATAATCATCACTTAAAAAGAGCGAGGTTTCCCAATCCTCGCTCAAACAGGGCGAGATTTTTGAGACTACTGCTCTCATTGAGCGAGAAAACCAAACCTCGCTCTCAAAGAGTGAGAGAAAATTTCTCGCTCTCCTGAGGGCGAGAATCCTCGCTCTGGTATTTACAGTGCCTTGCGGCCGGCGGCCGGCGGACCTTCAGGCGACCTCTCTCGCGGTCGTCAGATTTGGTGAGGAAAGAGCGGAGTGGCGCGGCGCGGCGGGAGCAGGAGCCAGGCAGCCCAGCTCGGCCAGGAGGCTGCGGATGCCGCTGGTGCTGGAGCAAGTCAGAACCTGCGGATAGCGGCGCGGGGCTCCGTGCGGCCTCTGGGGCACATGTGCGTGCGGGAGGGGGGGGGGTCACACCGGACGTCCGCAGTCAGCGACGATATGCCTGCCTCTCCCGCGTCCCCTTCCTCAACCTGCCACCGCCGCCGCATCCACACACTCGTACAGAATGAATGAGGTTGGGCTTTGGGCCTCATGCAGGTCCAGACTGCTCATCCGGTGCCTCGGTCCCCCCCTCCCCCCCACCCCACCCCGCCCCGCCCCGCGCGCGCGCCCCATCACGCCTTCAAACCAGCCATTCATGCCTCATGCCGGTGCGGCCCGGGGCCGGGTAGCGCAGCACACCCTCCGTGCGTGGGGCGGGGCGGGGCGGGGCGGGGCGGGGCGGGGCGGGGCGGGGCGGGGTGGGGCGGGGTGTGGCTGGCACAGGTGTACGGCGTATCATCTGCTACGCCTCATGCTGTTGTTGTTTGTTCTCCGGCATCAGCGGGGCGGGGTGTGGTGGCGGGGAGCTCGGTGGGGCCGCCACCGCCGGGCCCGGTGGCACACGAACACCTGAAGTTGGGCTGAGGGTCGCGGTGGGGCGGGGCGGGGCGGGGCGGGTATAGAGCCCGCTCAAGACAGGCCGGAGCCTGCAGCGACGGCGGCTGCTGTCTGCTCCTGAGCCATGCCGAGCTCCAGCTCGAGCCGCGCACGCCGCACACCTCCGTGCCCTGCTACAGACTTGACTTGAGAGAACCAGGCCACAAATGACCCAAGGTTGTTCACCGGCCGGCACGCGACTATATAGGCTCAGCTCGACTCGACTCGCCATTCAGCAATCGGCAGGCCAGGCGCGGATGCGGGATGCGGATACTCGCGCCGCTCCGTATTTCATCCTGGATTTTCCTTGATTCCGGGCCGGGCGGGGCGGGGCGGCCGCCTCGCAGGTGAGGGTGACCAGCAGAGACGTGACTTCTTTTTGCCTTTGGGTACTAGTCAGACTGAAAATGACTGTGCGGCACGTGCTTCAGGGAAAACTACTATGAATCGGACAGAATTTTCAGTAGAATGGAATGGACCGTCAATAGGGTATTCCGCTGGAACGAAACCGGAACCTAAATAAGAAAAGCACGACCGACAGATCTGTTTCCCCCTGGGCCCTGATTGGTCAACGGTGACGTCACTGTAGCGATCAGCCAATGAGCGCGAAGGAGGAAACAGAGCCGACGGTCGTGCTTTTCTTCTTTAGGTTGCGGTTTCGTTCCAACGGAATACCCTATTAATTGTATTGATTTGAACATTTGAGACAAGTACTCTGGCGCGGTGGCAGTTTCAGCTCTCCCGCAACGATACATTATGTCACCTGAGCGAGGCGACCCTTTCCCACACTCCCGCCTCACCGGCCCCGCCCCGCCCCGCCCCGCCCCGCGCGAGCACCACAACGGTTATTCCATTTTCTCCTTATTGCAGGAGCCGACTTGTCACGGTCACGCCCGCTCCTCGTCACATTCAATATATATCCCCGTAGCGGAGGAGGGGGGTTGGGGGCTCGCAGGTGAGCTCAGGATGAATGGAACGTTGGGGGGGGAGGGGGGGGGGTTCGCTGGTCTCGAACGGGTCCTGACCTGTATCCTCCAACGGACGACGACAACGAGGAGGTGCCGGTGCTAACCTCACCTGCGCGGGGCGGGGCGGGGCGGGGCGGGGCGGGGCGGGGCGGGGCGGGGCGGGGCGGGGCGGGGCGGGGCGGGGCGGGGCGGGGCGGGGCGGGGCGGGGCGGGGCGGGGCGGGGCGGGGCGGGGCGGGGCGGGGCGGGGCGGAGCGGGGCGGGGCGGGGCGGGGCGGGGCGGGGCGGGGCGGGGCCGGACGGGCGGCGCGGAGGAGCCTTGCGCTCCGCGCGCTCGCGCCAGCAGGGTGGTGTAGTGTCCCGGACACACCGGCGCGGGGTGCGAGCGAATGAGCGCGAGTTGCGCCACAACGGGCCGTCGTTGCACAGGGCGTGGCGTGGCGAGGTGTGGCGGGGCGGGGCGGGGCGGGGCGTTGTGGGTTTGTGTGGAGGAGTGAAGGCTGACAGTCGCAGGCGCAGTGATAGACAGGCAACACGCCCCACCCCGCCCAGCTCGGGCCGCTCTCCACGCTGGCGACACGTCCTCCTCGCAGTGCCCTGTGCTGCCCCGCCCCGCCCCGCCCCGCCCTGCTGTGCCCTGCATTGCCCCCGAGAGCGTAACGCCGTAACGCCACGCGCTCGGGCCTGAAGAGTGATTCTGAAGGGCGCGTTTTAGTATCTCTATCCTTTTTGCACTCGTGTGGCGGTTTCACATATGGAGGGAGGGAGGGAGGGAGGGAGGGAGAGAGGGAGGGAGGGAGGGAGGGAGGGAGGGAGGGAGGGAGGGAGGGAGGGAGGGAGGAGAGAGAGAGAGAGAGAGAGAGAGAGAGAGAGAGAGAGAGAGAGAGAGAGAGAGAGAGAGAGAGAGAGAGAGAGAGAGAGAGAGAGAGAATATTTGCATTTAAATTTTTGTTTATTGACAGCTTTCATACAAAACGGTGATGACCCCACTGAAGCATTGAAGCTGGGTCATGAATGAGAGAGAGAGAGAGAGAGGACAGACAGACTGAGACGCAGAGAAAGACAGAGAGACAGAGAGAGAAAGAGGACATTGCCAAATGCTCAACGGAATCAGTCCATCGACGGCGGCCTCGGCGGCAGCTGGACCGATGAAAGCCGCGGGAGAGCGCGCGCGCGCACACACACACACACACACACACTCTCTCTCTCTCTCACACACACACACACACACGCGCGCGCGCGCGCGCGCGCAATGTTGCCTAATAATTGTTGCGGCTTCTACAGTGATAGTGGGATTAGTCGGTGAGGTGAGGCGTTTGCGTGCATTGTACTTGTGCGGCTGGACGGGACGGGGCGCTGCGCTGGCGAGGGTAATTAGCGAGCAAACGGCACGCGGGAAATGAGAAAACCAACGCACGGTCAGATGCCCTAATTTCGGACTTTTGCCCTAACTGTGGACATTGTGCATAGTAATACTAAAATCATCGTTTCTCGGCGGCATTTAAAATTCTTGGAAATCTTTTGAAAAATATATATTTAAAAAAAATTTTAAACAAAATTGTCAAGCCGACACTTTGAAGTACCATCCCTAACGACGTCGGTCGAATTATCTCTAGTTCCCTACCTTCTGGAGGGCTTGGAAGTTTAAAAATCACTAATCGAGAAATGTTTTCAAATAGTCTCCTGGAAATTGAGGGCTCATGTATGTGTGAGCTGCCCACAGTATGGTTGTGGGTACGCTTGAATGTGCGGTCTTTCGGCAACAAAACTGTGAAAGATTTTTTTTCTGTTCAAGTCAAACCGTTTTCTTGTACGGGACGATTTTTTAAAGTTCTACAATTTTGGTACAGTCCAATTATGTGGAATAAAATAACATTATTATCGATGTTTGTGCCAAAGGACTTGTGGTTGCGCCACCGCCACCATGGTGGTGCGAAACGGTACTCTCGACTATCACCTTTAGAACGCCGTTTCTGGATTTGAGGTACCTCAAACCTCGGCTCAGATAGGAAGAATTTAGCACGAATTTTGGCCGCATTTAGAGCACATTTGTCCAGAGTTGAAGGCGTCCACGAAACCACCCAATTTTTTTTGTCCAGCTGCTCTCTCAAGGTTGAGGTAGAAAAGCAGTTTGAGTGTCATTCAACAAATTGTGACCTGATTGTGTGCATGGTTGTCATATCCGACGTGTTTCCAATTGCAACAGATTTTTCATATTTTATCATGCCTGCACGTGCACGGAGAAAAAAGGTTTGCTGATATAGCACCTACATCATTTTTTACTGCAACAGCAACAAGTATTGCTGTCACAACTACCTTGCAGCTTTCATAGTTATAAGTCCTTATTGGCTCGGCTAGCTACAATATATCTGCATTAGCAAACAAAACGTTCTAATAGGGCGCTACGTTTGCAGTGAGGTTTGCTGAGTCAGCTAATCTTTTCCTCCGTGTGCACGTATAACAGGGGGAAAACCGCTAAATTTGTCAGAAATGAGGGCATTTGACTTTAGCGCTCGCGGGCCGCACGGGGCCGCGCGGGGCAGGGCGGAGCGGGGCGGAGCGGGGCGGGGCGGGGCGGGGCGGGGCGGGGCGGGGCGGGGCGGGGCGGGGCGGGGCGGGGCGGGGCGGGGCGGGGCGGGGCGGGGCGGGGCGGGGCGGGCTGTGCTTGCTGTGCCGCGCCGCGCCGCGCACGGCCAAGGCTGACCTGACCACGGTGACGGCGTGGCCCTGCCCTGAGCGCTGAGCGCGGTATTGCGAAGCACGGGCGCAACGTGGAGCCGTCGCGCAGGTCCGTTCTGCTCGCGACACGGGGGCGGTCCACTCCCCGCGCACCGCCACCGCACGTGCGTGCGTGTGTGCGTGCGTGTGTGTGTGCGTGTGTGTGTGTGTGCGTGTGTGTGTGTGTCTGTGTGTGTGTGTGTGATCCGGTTCCCCACCGAGACGCTCGAGGCCGCCGCCGTTCAGTGGACTGATTCCGAGGAGCGCTCTCCTCGCTCGCTCTCTCTCTCTCGCCCGTGTACGGCTCATACCGAATGAGTGCTAGAGTGAGGGAGCGCGGGGAGGGCGCTCTTCGGGATATAAGTCGGCAGTGCGCGCGCACCGGCAGGCACCGCGGGCTCGTCTCCCACGTCAAGTCTCGCGTGGTGCCGCGGCGTCCTGCCCCGCCTCGCGCCCGGCAGCAGGGGCCTTCGCGTTACGTCTGTCCAAATCAACGGAACGTGTTCGAGATGCCATCCAGTGTATTCATGCACAGTGGTTCAAAAGATTAAACTATTGAAGGACACGTTCGAATAAAAATGGCAATGCAATGTCCGAATAATCATTGCATTACGTTGTACTAGTGTTGCTCATCAAACCCTGAGATATAAGAAATCCAATCCATCACCAATATCATCAGTCAATTTCTACATAAACCATCCACCGAAATATTTCGTGAACTAACACATGAACTAACTTCGCGCCAACAATTTTTTTTTTTAAATCGTAATTTTTCAATTTTTTTTTATTAGTTTTAAATTATACGGAATTTTCCCAAGTGTCGGCTTTGATATTTTAGAATAATTGGAGATTGGTTATAGGTGGAACATTATTTTGTATAGAAGGGATATTTTTGGTATATGAAGATGGAAATATTTGAAATATTTGAATGAAATATTTGATGTGTACACAGTGGTCCGCCCCTCCGGACCCCGTGGGCCGGTTCGTTAGAATAGTTTAGGGTAGGAAGGGAGGGGCTAGATTGCATGCAGCGTCTCTCCTATACATACAGGTATAGGACTGATGCCGCACCTCGTTCTCCTGTACCTTCCGTGTGTAGCTCCGTTCTTGTCGCACTCATGGGATAACCCCTCCTTGCGCGCTACTGTGGAGTCGGAGTAAGTCTACAGCAGGAGGGGTAGGGGTGGCCTGGGCCGCAGAGATGCAGCGAGGAGCCGTTCCTCCTCCACCACCCTTTCCTCTCTTACCCAACAGGTTCTGGATCCGCCCCGGGCGGCCGGGCGGGCGCTGGCTCGCGCTCGCAGTAGGAGGAGCAAGACGACGCGGAGGGTCGCGTGTCATCCGCGTGTCATCCGCGTGTCACCCTCGTGTCACCCTCGTGTCACGCTGGCCCAGCCCCGCCGAGGTGTCACTGTGTCGTTGCGTCGTCATGCCCTCCTGCGCTCTGCGCGGCCACGCCCACCCCGCCCTGCGTACGCGTGCAGCTGTGCACGTGTGTGTGTGTGTGTGTGTGTGTGTGTGTGTGTGTGTGTGTGTGTGTGAGTATATGTGTGTGTGTGTGAGTATATGTAAAAGTGAGTGAGTCAGTGAGTGAGTCAGTGAGTGAGTGAGTGAGCGAGCGAGTGAGTGAGTGAGTGGGTGAGTGAGTGAGTGAGTGAGTGAGTGAGTGAGTGAGTGAGTGAGTGAGTGAGTGAGTGAGTGAGTGAGTGAGTGAGTGAGTGAGTCAGAGAGTGATTGATTGATTGATTGATTGATTGATTGATTGATTGATTGATTGATTGATTGATTGATTGATTGATTGATTGATTGATTGATTGATTGATTGATTGATTGATTGATTAGAAACATAGTACATAAGACTAGGAAAGTCTTGTTATTGTCCATCATTAGGTGGGATAAATGGTTTGTTCAGTAGCTGACATATAGAAAATTTAAGGTACCGGCGAGGTGAGTGAGTGAGTGAGTGAGTGAGTGAGTGAGTGAGTGAGTGAGTGAGTGAGTGAGTGAGTGAGTGAGTGAGTGAGTGAGTGAGTGAGTGAGTGAGTGAGTGAGTGAGTGAGTGAGTGAGTGCGCGCGAGTGTAAGTCCAGCCCCCCGCCCCCCTTCCCCCCTCCAACTGTCCTTGCGTAGCGCACACCACTACTGCTGAGCGCTTTGATTACCGTAATACAGCTCCGCGCGCTGCCGCCGAAACGATGATGAAATTATTGACCGAAGAAGCGAGCGAAGAGACGGGCACCAACAGCACCAGTCTATGACTCAGCCGCAGGTCCGGTGAGCTCTCACAACTTCTCTCTTCTCTCCCTTCCCCCTCCCTGTCTCTATCTCTCTCACGCGCACACACTCTCATTCACACACACACACACACACACACACACACACACACACCACACACACACACCACACACTCACGCACACACTTTTGCTCCTGCAAGCGCGAAACCTAATAAGAGGCCGGTAATATGCAAGATCACCGGGCAGCAGCGGCAGCAGTTCAAACAGGTTTAAGCCCTAGTTGCCCACTAGCACGAGCAGGCGGTCAGGTCGGTTTTGGCCACACACACATTCTCTCTCTCTCTCTCTCTCTCTCTCTCTCTCTCTCTCTCTCTCTCTCTCTCTCTCTCTCTCTCTCTCTCTCTCTCTCTCTCTCTCTCTCTCTCTCTCACTCACCCCCTCCTCTCGGGCCCCAGAGGCTCGTGCCTCCGCAGTCTCCCAGGGTGTTATCAGCTGGGCGACGTGGGGGATCACCATCACCCCCAGCAGCAGCAGCAGCAGCAGCAGCACCCCGCCCCGACGAGGAGGCCCTAGTCACCCAGCCCCTGACCCTGCTGCTTGCCCTCCCTCATGCCCCACACGCGGCCGTCGACAAGTACCTTCCTCCGATGCGCGGCGGCGGCCGCCTACCGCGTGCTTCTTCGAGGAGGTACTTGCTACTGTCAGTGTGCCGAGATACGGCACACACGGGCGGGGCAGGGCCAGGCCGGGCACGCGTCACCGGTGGGGCGGGGCGGGGCGGGGCGGGGCGAGGCGGGGCGGGGCGGAGCGGGGTGGGGCGGGGCGGGCGCACGTGGTCGCGTGGCGGACGGTGTCGCCTTTCCTGAGATAATGACGGGCCGCTCGGTGCGGTGCGGCGTGCGCAGCGTTCTTCTCTTGGGGGTGAGATGAGGAGGAACAGAGAGGGAGAAAGAGAAAGAGAGAGAGAGAGAGAGAGAGAGAGAGAGAGAGAGAGAGAGAGAGAGAGAGAGAGAGAGAGAGAGAGAGAGAGAGAGAGAGAGAGAGGGGAGAAGAAGAAGGCTCTCTGGGGTACAAAACTGGTTTGAGCGTGCCTGCTTGGATCACTACTGGGACAGCTCCTTCTCGGTGTTGCGCGGGTCAGGGCGTGGCGGGGCGTGGCGGGGCGTGGTGGGCGGCTGCACCGGGCCGCCTCTACTCTCCGCCCGCGCCGCGACACAGGATGTGAACCGGTCGCACTTCCGCAGGTACAATGCGCTTTGCTCTGCCCGGCCCCTGTGCCTGTCAGGCCTCCCCGACCCGCACCACGGCCAGGTAACGCCCAGCTCAGCAGCAATGGGCGTCGCGGCACGCCCCGCCCCGCCCCGCCCCGCCCCACCCCACCCCACCCCGCACCATGTGCTGAACGGGAAGCTCACAGAGCACTCGCAGGCCAGGCGGCGCGCGGGCGCGGGGCGCGCCAGCCATAGCAGCAGAAAATAGAGAGAACCGAGTGTTTCTTCACCATAAATTAATTCAAGCGTTCACCAATTTTTCTAGTTATTCGTGATTTTCCTTCATTTTTCACGATTTTTTCTTTTAAAAAGTTATGATATTTTCTTAATTCTTTTTTTTCTGATTTTGAGTTTTTCTTAATTTTTCCTGATTCTTTCAATTTTTTCCTTTTTTTCTGATTTTCTCTGATTCTGTTTTAGGGTACACACTGATTTTTTTTTTTAAGTGAAAGAACCCGCTTTTGAGAGAACCGCTGCCATATCACGCGGTTCAACCAAATGAATCAATTATTTAAAAGATGTGTCGTGATTTCAACACCGTCCTGCAGAGAAGCGCTCGCGCGGCGCACGGGCCTCACCTGACCACCCCCGGGAGAAGAGCCACCGCCGCCCCACGGCGGCCCGCCCATGGGGCATGGGGACACGCTTGCACTTACACACACACACACGTGCCGAAGTGGCGCGTTTGTGCACCGGATGAGGGCCGCGGGCGGGGCGGGGCGGGGCGGGGCGGGGCGGGGCGGGGCGGGGCGGGGCGCAGGACGCGCACGGCGCACGGCCCGCCGCCCGCCCTGTGCGTGTGGCGCGGTGCAACGTGGGTGGAGGCGAGAGGCGAGCAGGCGGTGTCAGCAGCGTCGCGAGAGACAACAGCGCCCTGCTGGCAGAAGAGGGCTCTTCCAAGTGGGTCAGGGGAAAAAAAGTATGTGTCGCATCAAGAGGGTTTTTTTCTTAACTTGGCCACCCTGAACGCACTCGAGCGTATGTGCGCGAGGTCCTACCTTCCTCGCTGTCCTCAGTACAGGACCTCCTCCGCGCTGCCGGCCGTGCCCTGCCACCTCTCGCGGGGTCATCGCTCTCCCCCTCCCCCTCCCCCCTCTCTCTCTCCCTCCCGGACACACACATACACACAGTCTCATACACACACACACACACACACGGGCGCGCGTGAGTGGCACGTATGCATGCATAAAACACAGCTCGCAGGGAGAAAGAGGAGTTCGATGAGCACTACACTGTCACTGTATTTACGAGCCAATTACCCAGGAGCGGGGCGGGGCGGGGCGGGGCGGGGCGGGGCGGGGCTGCTTGCGCAGACTCTGACGTTCGCTCTGCAGATCGAGCAGAGCATGTCTCCCAGGTGCCTAGCTTGGAGCGCACGCGGGAAGCGCCCGCGCGCAGCGCGCACTCTGCCTCTTCTCGTCATTTCTTCTCGTCATTTCTTCGTGCTGTGAGGTGAGGTGAGTTTAGTTTCGCCCCGACTCGCATGAGCGCGCGCACGAGCCTTCGATGACGCTGTCGGTCAAACCAACAACAAACCCCCGATCTGGGCTCATCTACCGTCTGATTCCGAAGATCGCGCTCTCGTACCTCCTTCGCCCTCGTCTCACCGATGGCGGCGCACAACAGGGTAGAGGGCTGTTATTTGTACCCGGGTATCCGGGTAACGCGGGCGGGTAAACGCCCGAGTAGTGACCGGGTCGGCGGGTTTTCCCGGGTACCCGAGGTACCCGGTTAAACCCGGCGGACCCGCGCCTGTAGGTAGGCAAATTGACCTGCCTGTATGCCATTTTGCCTATACTTGCAGGCGCGGTTCCACCGGGTTTACCCGGGTACCGCGGGTACCCGGGAAAACTCGTCGACCCGATTCCTACCCGACTTACCCGGGTACCCGCGGGTCGGGTTTTTCAGAGCCTTACAACAGGGCCCCATGAGCACGAGTGTGACAAGGACGGAGACGCGCGAGAACCATCTTCGGAATCAGACGGCTGGTCCCCTCCGTGCGTATACACGTGTGCGGCCGCCCCGGGTCGGAGCATTGCTATCACGTTACGACCCTATTGTGCCGCGCCCTGCGAGGACGTGTGGGGGCGGGGGGCGGGAGGGCTGGGCAGGCGACGTCGCCTATGGCAGCACCAGAGCCGTACCCCGTAGGGTAGTACTAGCCCCGCACCCCGCCGACCCTGCGCCCCCGCCCCCGGCCCCGCCCCCGGCCCCAGCGCCCTACTTACAGACACTGCTAGCATCAGCCCGCCCCGCACCCACACCAGCCCCAGCAGGCGGATTCAGGGTCTCGTTCAGTGGTAACTTCTCTCTCACTCCTTATGCGAGCCAGCCCCGTGAGTGCAACAAGGACAGAGAGACGAAGTCGGCGCGCGCGGAATCGCCTTTGCAGGGCCGCGAGGAGCCTCGCGTGAGCCGTATGAGCCATGCAGGCACGGGCATCGTTTCTCATTGGCCAGAATATAAATCCATCATGCAGCGCGCGCCTCCGCCGCCCGCCGCCCGTCGTTACTGAGTGCGCGCTCTTCGTGATGTTCTACATCTCGGGTCAGCAGCCCGCGTGGGCGGGCCGGGCCGGGCCGGGGTGGGCGGCAGGAAGGGGTTACAGCTGGAGAGATTCGCGTCGCGCTTCCAGAGGCGGTCGGTTGCGCGGGGTTGCCGCGGCACTGCGGGGACACACCACGGCCACGGCGGCGCCGGGTCGTAATAAAGCTGCCGTCGCAGATTCCGAGAGTTGGTTTCGTCCGGGTTTCGTCTGTCTGTTCTTGTCGCACTCATGGGGGCGAAGTCATAAGGAGCAAGAGAGAGAGAGAAGACCCCACTAACCGCTTTCCGGATCCAGACGGCTGGGAAGAAAAGCGAACGCCGCGGCGGCGTGGCGGTCATGTCGCCGTGGGTAAGCGAGCCAGGGGCGGGACGGGGCGGGGCGGGGCGGGGCGGGGCGGGGCGGGGCGGGGCGGGGCGGGGCGGGGCGGGGCGGGGCGGGGCGGGGCGGGGCGGGGCGGGGCGGGGCGGGGCGGGGCGGGGCGGGGCGAGGTGAGAGCAGCCGTCATGAGCCGCCATGAGCGTCGCAGCGCATGGGAACCGTCATGAGGCTAATTCATCGGATTGGTCGACAACCTCAAGCCAACTCAGCCATTGGAAACAAAAGGATTGCAATGGGCTTCCCTCGCTCCTCCTCCTCCTCCTCCTCCTCTCGCACTCTTCTTTTGCTCTGCTTTTCGCGCTCGCTCTCTATCCCATCTCGCTCGCTCGCTCGCTCCCCCGCGCCGCCCGCGGGTCAGGCAGGCCGCGCATGAGTCAAGTGGAGGAGGCACTATTGCCCGTACAATTCTTTTGTCTTTTGATGCTGCACGAGCGGCGAGCAATCAGGACCCGACCACAACGAGGGCGTTCTCCCGTTCTCCCGTGCGCGGCCCGGGCTTGTTTGTGTGCACGTGTGCTCTGCCTGCCTGCCGTCTGATTCAGAAAAGATCGCTCTCGCGCCTCCGTCCTTGTCGCACTCATGTGAGCCACATCAGTCCCGAACATTAGGGCGCGGCGATAGGTGCGACAAGGATGGCGGTTCGACAGTGATCCTCGGCTGCGCACGCGCGCTGGTCCGGTCCCGTGAGTGACACGTCACGTCCCTCGCGCCTCGCCTCGAGTGTTCACCGAATGTCTATATTAGACGGATGAATGAGTGCGGCGGGTGAGTGAAAAGGAGCTGTGCTGCTAGTTTGGTGTACTTGTGCGTTGCATTTAAGGGCTGCCGGGCCGGGGTACTACTCAACTCGGCAGCTCAGTGGGAACTCGATTTAAAGAAGCGGTAATAAGAATGAAACGGCTGAGGGAGAAAAAAAGAAAAAAAATAAATTTGTCAGACGTTCGCGTCGCCGCCGGCGGCCGCCGCCCGCCGCTCCGCTGCGCTGCGCTGCTCCTGTGTTCCGGCGTGACGTTGCGAGCGAGAGGAAGTAAATCACGACACTATCTGAAAAACAAAAAAGAAAAACAAATCGGAAGGAAATAACCGCGCTCCTGGTGTGCCGCCGCTCTCCATGTTTTCTATGATCAATTATTGTAAAACCGACAGTGATATCTCAAAGGAGCAGAAAGTGTGCGAAAAAGAAGATTTATTGGCTCGGCGTGTGATTCGGTGAGAGGGCAGCCGCTGAAGCTCGACTCGCAGGCGGAGGCGGACGGCGCTGCGCACGCGCACACCCAACCCTCACGTAGGTGTGTTTTGTGTTTACCGGAGTGCATTCTGCCGAGCCTCGTAGTTTTCACTTTTCTGACTCGCGAAGGAGTTGCAAGACTCGTCCGTGTGTGCGAACGAATTTGACGGATGTGGTTCGCGCTTCGGTTCACCAACGAGCCCACAGCACACTTCTATAGCGAAAGTGCATCGCCGTGCTTGTGAACGGGAGAGTGCAGCCGGCGCGTTTGAGGTTAGGTCAGCGGACTGAGCGCAGTGGCTCTCTTGAGTGGACTGGACCACTACCTTGTGAGTACCTGCACCCAAATATGAGTACGAAGTACCGGCTGAACTTTGCGCGATCTCTTGAAGTGTTTCTGTTTTTATCAAAATGTGAAGCAAAGGTCATATATACTTTTTGTTGACAATTTGCAGCAACATTCTCAATTCAGTTAGCAAAGTTTTTCAGGAGATATTGGGGTTGTGACAGACATGGAAGTGATTCTCCTATCAATATCATATTCTTAATAGCAGATTTTTTTTTAAAACCATGAAGAAATATGGCACCAAATATATTTTTTTTTGTTATTGTTATTGTACAGAGCTCAACTTTTCAAATTTGAACGGAGTATTGCTTTTGATGGAAGCACAATGCTAAGTCAGTTGTAAAAGGCAAATGAAGTGTCTTTACAAGTATGTTAGGTTTCTTGAGGTGATAGTGTATGCACCTATGTTTTCCCCCATTTGTGTGGAATTTTTAAACCACCGATAAACTTGTTCACTGCTGTGCCACCGCATTGTCGCAATCAGTATTGTTTTCACAAACAAGTGTCAGTGAAAGCGTTCATGAATTGAGTTCAGAGGGGTTTATTGCAAAGCTAATCTCTTTAAACGGGCAAGCTAGACACGTGAAACTGTTTTGTTTTTTTCTTTTCGACCACGCAATGGTCTTGATGTGACAATATGTGGGTTGCTTTTCTGTGCTTGGTTTCTTACATCATGCTAGAGTCGATCCAGCGAAGAACGGTTCTGGGATAGCACAGTCTCTGATGGGAGACTCGTAAGGCTGAGAACCATTCTTTGGCTGGTCAGACCGTAAACTATGAAGAGGTTTGGTTAAAGCTTTACCTGCCGCTTGTTCTTAATGTCACCGAGTTAAATGGATTTTGAACAGAATAAGAAAGAATCAATGGCGGGGTGGGCTGGCGGGGCTGTACAGTGCGGGCGCGGCGCGGCGCGGGGCGGGGTGGGGCGGGGCAGGGCGGGGCGGGGCGGGGACGAGAAGGGCCGAGGAAGGGAGGAGGATATCTGGATCGGGCTGGTGCGTTGCGGAGCGGTGCTGCTTCTGGTGAGATAAGATGATGACTCGTCCGCTCCGCTCGGCCCCGCTGCTGCTGCTGCTGCTGCTGGAGGATGAAATGTGGTCCAGCTCAGCTCAGTCCTGCCGACTGATTCAGAAGATCGCTCTCGTACCCCCGTCCTCCTCGCACTCATGAGGCCATGCCACCCCCAACATGGGGCACCGCCGTGAGTGCGACAAGGACGGGGGTACGAGAGCGATCTTCTGAATCAGTCGGCTGCTGCTGCTGCTGCTGCTCCTTCTGCCCGTGCTCCTGGTGGGAGGCTGACAGATGACCTCCTGTTTACTGCACAGCTCTCTGCAGAGCTCGCCTCGCATCGCGTCCTCGCCTCGTCACATCCCGTTGTTAGGCACCATCATTCAATTGGCGCGACTCTCTCGCGGCCCGGGCCCGCGCGCGGCCGCACACGGGTCGGGCGGGCCGGGCCGGGCCGGGCCGGACGGGAGGCGACGGCGCCGCGACGAAGCGCGACGCTTATCCCATCAGCACGCCACCGCTGCGCTGGCTAGAGTTATACTAGAAAACCTTAAAATTAAAAATAAAAAAAAAATATTAAAATTTAAGATGGATCTTAATTTTAATTTTGAAAATTAATAGTTTTTAACTTAAAATTTCATATTATTAAGAAATTTGAAAAAAAAGAAGGAAAAATTAGAAAAAATCTTAAATTATGAAGTGGGTCCGGCCCGGGCCCGGCCGGCCCGTCACGTGACGAACACCTCCGCGCCGCCCGACCCCCCCCCCCCCCCCCCCAAAGCCGCGAAACTTTTGTAGGCAACGGAGTTGCCTTCTAAAATCAGTCGAGAGGGCACGCGTAAGTCAGTTTGTTTTAAATTGTCCCCGTGGGACGAAAAAAAAAAACCTGGCCCAAAGGATTTCTTTTTTAGCAGATATGATACGAATGTATCAGCCTGCTTGTACTGTCATACAGCGAGCAGTCTGCAGAGAGCAGCGTTTGTACTCGTAGCCGAGTGTGAATACTTTTCGGCCATGTTATGTAGCGAGGAGGAACAGCTCTGAAATTTTTGTGCACCTCGTAATTCAGAAAAAAAAATAAAATAGAAAAATTCGGAAAAAAATGTGAGAAATTTGGTAAAATATAAGGAAATTCAGGAAAATTAACCAAAAATGGAAAACTTATAAGTTAAAAAAAAAAAAAAAAAAAAAAAAAAAAAAACAGTAAAAATTCTGTAAAATTCACAAAATTGGTATACCAAAATTCAGAGTTGCCTTCCCCTTGGGTGTTGTTACTGAACGTTATTATTTCGTCACACTCGCCTTTCACCGTGATTTCTTTTCTGCTCTTGCTGAACTCACCCTTCACGACCCTCACCCCCCGCCCCGCCTCCCGCCTCGTCGTCGGTCGTTAGCTTTTCTGTGCGACCGCAGGGCACTTGGCGCTGTATCCGCTCACCGGTGGCCGGTGGCTATGATGGGGACGCGTCGTAGGGTTTTGTCAGGGGGCGTTGTTTGGCGGATGTTCCTATGGGCGCGAAAGCAGATTGACCCATTGACGCCCCAGCTAGGCTGAGCCCGGCCCAGCCGCCCCAACGGATGCATTTCTCCAATGAATAGTGCGACGGGGCAATGTGGGTCAAACCGTTTTCCCGTTTGGCGGGCGTGCGGAGTGCGGGGCGGCGGGGGCTTCGTCGCTGCCTCCTCCTGGCCCGGCCCGGCCCTGGGCCGTAGGCTGATGCCGCACAGTAGTTTCGTCTCTCTGTCCTTGTCGCTCTCCACTGTAAATTGGGGAATGATGTATGTCGATCACGAGAGGATAACGCACGTTATTCTGTGGTTTTCGTGAAATATTATTTAAGCGAACTTCTGAAATTTATTTTCGATGACACCATTAGATTCCTCGTAAAATTTCCTTTAAAACGAGCATACATGTCATGGGGTTACTACCCATAGTTTCGTGGCACGTCATTCTTGTAAGTGTCTTTTTCCGGGCTCGAAACCCCATGACATGTATACTCGTTTGAACGGAAATTTTACGAGGAATCCACTGGTGTCATCGAAAATAAATTTCAGACGTTTGCTTAAATGATATTTCACAAAAACCGCACAATAACGCGCGTTATTGTCTCGTGATCGACATGCATCATTCCCCCGTTTGCAGTGTCACGCGGCATGGCCCTAAGGCGAGGGGGCCGCAACTCCTGAAATCATGTGTACACAATCGCTGATATCTTCGAAATCATTGTCAAACAAAAAATGTGGATCTATTGCCGAAAAAAATTGATTTGAGAATGCGTATTTTGGGCTCATAAAGCTCAAAATTCGCTTGTACATACTTTAGGAATTATTGCTTTCAATTATAAGAGGTGTAATCATGTGAAATCATGTGAAATCTTGAAATCATGTGTACAAATTTTGGGTGAGTTAAGGCCCCCTCGCCCTAAGGAACAAGGGAGAGGGCGCTATGGGACGCTATTCGGAATCATCCTGCTTGGCGAGCTGCTCCGCTGCTCCTGGTGACTTTATAAAAGAAGGGTGTAAGGCGTTGTGGCGCGGCCTCCTCTCGGGGTAGAGGCGGGAAGGGAACGGCAGCTTTGGGGCGGGGCGGGGCGGGGCGGGGCAGGGCGGGGTGGGCGGCAGCGATCTCGTGAGGCAGCGGAGTTTGCCACTCGACGTCAAGACCGCTTTGTCCGGAGACGCATGGTGGTGAGGCAGAAAGCCAACGCTCTGCTCGCATTCAAATTTGGAGGGTTTTTTTCGCCTGTTGTCTGCGGCTCAAAAACCAAATTTACTTCGAATAATGATAATATTCATGCGGGTAATGAGCGTTGTGCAAGCAGCCCCTTCCCTCCCCCCTCTTTTTTTATTGTGTGCGTCTTGAAGGGGGCTGGCCGGGCCAAGCCAGGCTCCGCGATGACGCCCATTGTGTTGATCAGCGTCTCGGTGGCGTGCGGCGCGCGCGGAGCGGGGCGGGGCGGGGCGGCGAGGAGGAGATGGGGACACGAGTGAGTCGGTGAGATTCGCACACTCACGCTGCCGCGCGTCGAACGGTGGAATTAAATTGTGCGGAAGGTACTGAATCTTCTGGCTCACTGGCAGCTCGCCCGCCCTAAAGACTCTTGCGTCGTCGCGCGCGCCTCGAGAAGAAAAAAAAATAAAATAAAAAACAAAAATGTAATGAAACAAAATGGAAACAACTTTGGAGTCACATCGTTCCATCGTACTCCTTTGCCCTGTCTACCCGCGTCCCCCTCTCTCCTCCACCTTCCCCTCTTCTCCCCCCACCCCTTTTGCGACGAGACGTTTTTTATGGCCGGAGCGGAGCGAATCCAAATTCAAGGAGGCTTGTCGCTCTAAATACGTACACACTATAATAATAAAATGAGTGCTCGGGCCGGGCGGGTCGCGCCGGGGATGTCCATTGTCGGCCCGGTAAGGCGGCGGTACACGGCTCCATGCCGCGTGGAGTGCGCATGTGTGCGTGTGTGTGTGCGTGTGTGTGTGTGTGTGTGTGTGTGTGTGTGTACGTATTTGAGAGAGGCGGTGGGAGTGTCTCCGAAACGGGTCCCGGTATAAATAACGTCGGTTTGAACGAATGTCGCGCGGCGCGCGCGCGCGCCCGTGTCGGGTCGTCTGCATGATGCGTGGATGCGTACACTGTTAAACCAAGTGTGCAACTGTTACACACTTTGGTAGAGTGCAACTCCCTGTTTTTCTCATGCCAATGTTATGTTCAACTTAACAGCTTCGCAATCGCATCTTCTCAACTCATAAGCTGTGCACTAGTAAATGTTCCACACAGTGTTTGTACACTTGCAAGTGTTCAACTGCGGCGCACAACACTTTCCTTGTTGAACACTTGCAAGTGCACAACTGCCCTGTTGAGCATTTTCAAGTGCACAGCTGTTGCGTTGAACAGTTACTACTGCACAGCTGTTGAGTTGTACACTTGCGTCTGATAACCAGGCAGTTGCTCACTTCCTAGTGTTAGTGTTTAGCTGTTGCTCTGGTTTGACAGTGTATACGAAAGGAAGGCGAGGGGTCCACCTCTCTGGTAATCTTGTGTCCCCTTTTCCGATAATCACCAGTTATCACATCCCAAAAATTCCTCTTTGCGTTGTTTTTCATGCTGTTTCGGACTTTCCCTCATTTAAATGAGCAAAAATTTACATAAATTTCGAAGATTTTTCGGAAGTGTTACCGAAAACTCTTGGTTATTTCTGGTAATCGGTAATCGTGTGTACTCTACTGAACCGAGTGATGGACCCCTCGATGAAAGGTCCCCTGCGGTCCGGGCCGGGCCGCCCCAGGCGGCGCAGCACTCTGCAAATCTAAGTGTGTAGTAGTTTGACACTTAAAACTGCAAAACTAAAGTTCTGCAGTTATAAGTGCAAAACTTTTTGTTCTGAAGTGCAGAACTCTTTAGTTCTGCACTTGCAAGTGTAGAAGATCTCTCTAGTTCTGCACTAAAAACTGGATAGAGAGTTCTGCAGTTGCAAGTGCAGAACTAAAGAGTTCTGCAGTCATAACTGTAGAACAAAAAAGTTCTGCACTTATAACTGCAGAACTTTAGTTTTTCAGTTTAAAGTGGCAAACTACTACACACTTAAAAGATTTGCAGAGCACTCAGGCGCGGTTTTAAGGGGGGGGGCGAAGGGGCGATCGCCCCCCCCCCCCGTCAGCCCTGAAGGCAACCTGGGAGGTAGGCAATTTGAGGTGCAAAACCCCTGTATGTAGGCAGCCAGGAGCACATCGCCCCTCCCGTCATCCGGACTTAAAACCGCGCCTGAGAGCACTGTGCGTGCGCGAGCTCCTCTGCAGTCCTCCGCGTTGACTTGGTCTTCCCTTGTTGCTTCTCTTCACCCCTAGTCGTCCTCCTCTCTTCACTTATTTCTGGTCCTTCGTGAGCTCCGCGCGCGAGCTTGACGCGGCCAGGCCCTGCCCGTCTCGGCCCGCGAGATGTCTTCTTCGTGTGTGTGTGTGTGTGTGTGTGTGTGTGTGTGTGTGTGTGTGTGTGTGTGTGTGAGTGAGTGTGTGTGTTGCATGTCGTTTGTTTGAGTTTTATTGTGTGGGAGGTCGTTGTGCGGGGAGAGGGAGGGAGGGGGGGCGTTCTAGTCTTTCTGCCTTGCTTCCTTTAGTGATGGCGTTGATTCGTCTAGAGTGGCCCGTGGCCTGATTCACCTATCAGGCTTGTGGAGTGCTGTTAGCGGCCCCCGCAACCTTGTGCTGTCGTGACGGGCGGCCCATCTCTGCCGCCCGATTCCGAAGATCTCGCTCTCGTACCTCCGTCCTTGTCGCACCTATGGCGGTATGCCCCATGTGGGGGATGGCAGGGCCCTATGATTGCGACAAGGACGGAGGTATACGAGAGCGATCTTCGGAATTCGGCGGCTGTGCGGACGGGAGGGGACGGGACGGAACGCGGGCGAGCCCCGAGCCCCACATCCCAGCAGTTGTGCAGCGCCTAGGTCGTAGGCAATACGCTGGACGGGTCGTTTCAGAGAACGACTGTGTTCGCCGGACTGCCTAACCCTCAAGGCGCCACGCGGACCTTTACGGCTGAATGGAGCGTAATGTTACGTGTATAGGCTACATCTGTCCGTCGTGCTGCCGACCGGTGGCCTTTCCCCTGGACGGTTTCTTTGAGGAGGAAACAACTTATAAAGTTTTGCACTCGTCGTATTTCATTTAAAAAAAATGAAAGTATAGGAATTTTTTTTTTTTTTTAAAAAAAAAAGCTCCGAAAAAAATTGAAGCAAATACCGGGTGACTAACTAACCCCGTTGTATTCGTAAGTATGCTATCCATTCTACTTCAGCTGACCCAGGGCAAGAGGTGGGGAGGGCGAGCGGCCCCTCACGCGCTCTGCACCTCACCTCCTGCCCTCGCTCAGCTGAAATAGAATGGGTTGCATACTCACGCAAACAACGGAGTAAGTGAGCCACCCTGTACTGCAAAAAGTCAAGAAAAATTCACCAACATTCAAAACGACTCACTATAATCCACGGCATCTGTACACCAAAATTCAAAGTTGTCTCCCTCGGGTTTCTCTCACCACTTTTCTCCGGGTTTTTACACGATCGGGACCCCGATTTCGTCCGTCGACCCGCGTCTCACCCCGCGCGCACTGAGACTGTACCCGCGGCCCGGACCACGTTTGCGGGCTTCTCTAGAGCCTCGACTAGAGACCCTCTAGCCTCTCTAGCCTCTCTAGCCTCGACCTGCCAGGTTGGCGCCGTCGTGAGAAAAATCCGTGAACGAATCGAGATGATGACGGAGTAGCCGCGCTGCGGGCTGGGTCGGCCCCGGTCGGCCCCGGTCGGGCGGGCCGGGCGCCGGGTCGGGTCGGGCCGAGCCGAGCCGAGGCAGATCAGCGTGGGCGACACAGACAAGCGAAGCGAGCGAAGGAGCAGAGAAAGCCGTGTAGGCGAGCGTACAACGATATACAGGAAGGAAGGTCCTCCCGTCCAGTGCGAGTGCAAAAGGCGCGGGAAGAGGAAAAGTGAACCGCGAAGTATACTGTAATAAACTAAGTTTACGAAACTGCATGATGCATTCTGCTAATGACTAATGACCCCGCTTGCCGCGGGCCGCGCGGAGCGGTGCAGGAGAGCTTTAGTAACTGGAGGAAGAAGGAAGATGGACCTGTGAGAGCTTCGCTGATTGGGAGCAAAAGCGACTCCGGCTGGCTCCGGCCGGGCTGTGCCTGCCGGCCTTTGTTCACCGCAACAATGGCACACCGGGCCGGGCCAGCCGGGCCGGCGGCAGCGCGGGGCGCGCGGGGCCTAAACACAGCAAAAACTCAATGACTCTTGCTCTGTGCACCGTGCGGCTGCGGAAGTCACTCGGAGCCAGAGGCACAGCAGGTTCCGAGTTATACCACCCTCCAGGGGAAACACTTGTCTATATCGAATGGGTGTGGCCAGGTCAGGTGGCGGTGGGTATAGGAGGACCTTCCTCACGCTACAGGAGGAGGAGGAAGAGAGAGAGAGAGGGAGAGGTGGCAGGGATCCTGTTGTGGTGGAGGATCGGGAGATAGAGGTATAGATAGGAGGATTCACGTGATTGAAATGGATGGCGCGATGGTTTATGTGTGCACCCCCGTCCTCTCCATAACCCCAGCTTGCCTGCCGCCTTCCCTTATTCCCTTTTCCTCTTTCCGGGGCCCCCCTTCCTTTTCCGTCGAGTTTCGTAGCTGTCGCGCACGCACACACACACACGCACGCACGTAAACGCCTGCGCCCTGCCGGCCGGCCTGCCGGCGCGACGGTTGCGCGCCGCCCCGTCTCAGCGGGAAGGGACTCCCGCGGGCGGGGCGGGGCGGGGCGGGGCGGGGCGGGGCGGGGCGGGGCGGCAGGGTCTCCTCCGTGACGGCCGAGCCCCGCCCCCGCGGTGGCGGCGCGGCGGCGCGGCTGCGGTGGATTTGCGTTTTTACGTGCCCTGACTCCCGAAAGGCTAAGTGGGTGGCAACTTTTATGATGTATAATTCGGAATCTCGCAAACACTTTTCTGTTAATTAGGGAGGGACGGGACCGCCAACAACAATGAGGCGCTTTTGTTTCTGCTGACGGCCGCCCGGCCGGCCCTGCCCTGCCCGTGCTGCCCGGTCCGGCCAGGCTGCCCTGCCGGACGCAGGAACATGCGTGTGTGTACGCGTTTGTGTGCGCGTGTGTGTGTGGGGGGGGGGGGTGAGAGAGAAAGAGAGAGGTGGGGGACGGGGAGGAAGCGAGAAGGGTAGATGAGGTGGTGGTGGTGGTGGTTGCTGTCCGTGACGCAATGCGTGTGAGAAAGAGTCTGGTCGGAGTAGCGGCGGAGGAGCCAGAGGGAAGACCAGCAGGGGCGTGGCGGGGCGGGGCGGGTGGCGGAGCGGGGCGGAGCGGGGCGGGGCGGGGCGGGGCGGGGCGGGGCGCAGGCGTACCCCTCGTGTGTGGAGCCGCGCGGCTCGAAGGTTCGTCTGTCCTCTAGCCGACGATGGACGTGGAAGTGGCCGTGCCGGGCCGGACTGGGCGTTGCGTTGGTAGCCCTCGTCCTAGCTGGAGTCGACGGGTATAGGTATAGGGTATTTAATAGGAGGCAAAGATTCGGTCTTTGGATCCCTAGTCCTGGTCTGCTCCGTAGCCGACCAGAGCCACTGTGAAAAATATTTCCGTAGATGTACAAAATATTTTGTAATTCACTATGTACAACATATCTCGTACATGTACGACTTTGTTTGCTCAACAATCGATTCTGAGTTAATACGCATAGTGATAAAAAGTTTACAATATGAATCGTAACTGTACAAGACCTCTCATGGAAAATTTTCCCGCACCGGTACAAGGATTTCTCACAGTGGCTGCTGCGCGGCGCACAAAACTACTCCTCGAAATGTCTAGTCCTTCCAAACTAGACACTGGTGTTGTGCGGGTCCATTCTTAGAAACGCGGTTTCGTAGCCAGAGGCGTTTCTCCCGCGACCTGGCGGCGCCAACTTACCTCAGCTTTATTTTAAAGAAATTTGCGTTAAATCCCTGACTCTAGCCGTTTATCGGGATTTTGTTGATCTAACCAATCTAACTGTCGATTCCGACTAAGCTCGATGTTCTGAACATGAGAAAAGTGTCGTGGGGATGTAAAAACTTACCTTCAACCCCTTTCATAGAAATGCGGTTTTGCATGTACGCCCACTGAGGCTGAGACAGTAGAACAATTAACTGACAAATATTTTATCCATGAAACTTACAAAGATTTTATGGAAACTCTGGAAAAAAAGAAGAAAAAAAGCATTTCGAGCAAAATAAAATGTAAAGACTCTGGCGCGGGGGGCTTTGCCGCGTGCGGTGCGGTGCCGTGCCGTGCCGGGGTCGGGATCGATGCCCTGGCATGCCCATATACGCGAGCCAGCCGGGCCGGGCCGCGCCAGGCCCCACCGCGCTCTGCGCGCCCCCGCCCTAAGTCTGCAGCTCGGGTGGGCGGGGCCGGGCGGGGCGGGGTGGGGCGGGGCGGGGCGGGGCGGCGCCGTGACCGCGGAGCAGCGCCACGCCCTGCCACGACCCGCCGCGCCGCACCGCGACCTCATGTCAAGCGAGCTGCCGCCGCGCGGCACACGGTGCGCGGTGCGGTGCGGTGCAGCCGACTTATTCCGAAGAGCTCGCTATCTGTCTCCCTCGCACCTAGACGACGATGCCTATGAGTGCGAGAGAGGCAGGGCGGAATGAGTGAGCTGGTGCGCGCGCGGTACACATACGTAGGAGGGGATGTCCTCCCCGCGGGTGCGGGGAATGTGCCCCAGCAGGGCGGGGCGGGGCGGGGCGGGGCGGGGCACACGCTCGCGTGTCGAGTATACCGCGCTGTTAACGCGCGCCCCGCCCCGCCCCGCCCCGCCCCGCCCCGCCCCGCGCCGCTGCTGCTGCTGCTGCAGCGCCCCGACGCGACGAGACGACCGGCTTCTCCGAAATCCGTTTTCGCTATCTTGGGCGGGGCCCGCCTCTCCTGGAGTCGCCTTCTGGAGACCACTGGAGGAGAGCTGGAGCGGCGCCAACGGACGCGCGCGCGCGCGCGCGCGCCCAGCCCGGCCAGCAGGCTGATTCAGAAGAGCGCTCTTCTCGCTGTCTCTCTCGCACCTATACGGAGCCCCCCAAAGAGCGCGAGAGAGACAGGGCGAGGAAAGCGCTCTTCTGAATCAGCCTGCTGGCCCCGTCCGGCCCCGCCCGGGGACCACCCGCCTGAGCGGTCCTGCACTGCCCCCCCCCCACCCCCCACCCGGGAGACTGATCAGTAATAAGGCGATGGGAACAGAACGAGAGAGAGAAAGAGAGGGGGGAGGGGGAGGGAGAGGGACGGGAGATGCCGTACGCGTGTCACGGCCGGTGGGAGTGTGTGGGATTATGAGAGCGATTGACGACCACCCGGTGGTCCTGGTGGTCCAGGTCGCACCGCGCCGCGCTTCTCTCTGATGTTTTTTCCCCCCAATTCATGTGCGCTCTCTTTATTTTTATTCCTTCTCAATACGTCTGTTTATAAGAGAATGGGTGAGGTAGCGGTAGAGGGAGGGGGGGGGGATTTTTGCAGTTTGCTTTTGTTTGGGTGCCGCGGCCCCGCCCCGCCCCGCCCCGCCCCGCCCCGCCCCGCCCCGCCCCGCCCCTCCCGACCACGCCGGGCGCGCTCAGGGAACGCGGGGAGAACAGGGGGGGAGCACGTCGGGAAGAGTTGTACCCGAGCCGAGCGGACCCGCCCCGCCCCGCCCCGCCCCGCCCCGCCCCGCCCCGCCCCGTCACCGTCCACTGGCCACTCAACCTCACTGCCACTGCCACGCCACCGTGGACGCTTGGCTCGCCTCACCTGCCGCAGGCATCGTTTAACCCTTTGGTCAGGGTAAGCATTCCCGCCCCGCCGAGCAGCCAGTGACATTGGTCCCGCTACAACTCTAACTAAACTTTTGTCATGAATTTCTGCACGCCGCAAGACTTTCGCGGCCCCCGGTCCCGGCTCGGCTCCGTCGAGTCGCCGTGTTGCCGGAAAGTTAGGCAAAAATCCCGCGCCCAATACACCTGTGCGTAACGGGACTGTAACTCCGCCTGCCCACTAGGCAACATCTGTGCATAAGTGTAGGAGAGTTGCCTAGTAGGCAGGCGGACACTGGAAAAACTAATGTGACATGAGTCACATCAATTGATGTGACCAGTTTATGTCACATTTCAAAACGTTACAAAATTCTCGGTCACGTTTGGTAATGTGACATCCGGTGCCACGTATTATGTCTGCCTATAGTAACAACATGGATGGAGGATATGTCACATTACAAACGTTACCGAAAATATGGTAACATTATACGTGATTACGTAAACTGGTCACATGTGCGCATGTGACATGTGTCACATTGGTTTTTCCTGTGGAGATACAGTCCCGTTATCGCACAGGTGTAAAACGCGGGATTTTTGCCCAACTTTCTGGCAACACTGGTCGGGCCGCGTCTCTGCGCCGCGCCGGACTTTGATTCCTGATTTCGCTGCGCCGCCCGTCTCGCCTCGCCCTTGCCGCCGCCCGCCTGGGATGGGCTGGCCCTGGCCGCCCTGGCCGCCCTGGCCGGGGCACGGCGTAGCCACAGCCGCGCCGCTCTGGCCTGGCGTGGCCTGAGAAACGAGAAATTGCAACGGCGGCTCATTTTGTCCGCTTGATTGTTGTCATTGTGAGCGCTGAGCGCGCGCCTCTCCCGGCCCGCCGCCGCCCACCTTTTTCTCTCTCTCCCTCTCCCCCCCCCCTCCCCCCTCCTCCTGAACCCTCTCTCTCACTTGCATAATTAAGCAGTTTGGGCTTAGGCGATGTGCAAGGCCCCGGGAGAGGTCCGCGTGGGTGCGAGCACGGGCGTGGCGAGGCGGGGCGGGGCGGGGTGGGGCCGGCCGCCCTCTACGCGGTGCATTGGTGCGGCGGCGTCAGTCGCTTCGTGCCCGGGCGGGGCGGGGCGGGGCGGGGCGGGGCGGGGCGGGGCGGGGTGGGGCGGGGCGGGGCGGGGCGGGGCGGGGCGGGGCGGGGCGGGGCGGGGCGGGGCGGGGCGGGGCGGGGGGGGTGGGGCGGAGAAGAGGCGCGGCCCTCTTGACCTTGCTGATTGGAATGCATTATTAAAGGGCCTGCCTGCAGCTGCGCTGCCGCTGCTGCCTCCCTGCCTCGTCCATAGTCCTACATGTGGGCAGAGAGGTTGGGGGCGTGGTCGCGCGCGCTGTGGCGGGGCGGGGCGGGGCGGGGCGGGGCGGGGCGGGGATGCTCTGCCTCTGGCGTGGTCATGGGGCGTTATGTGTACGTCGTACATACGGGAGGACCAACCCCTTGCCGCGCGGCGTCGCGGAGGGTCCTGTGGGAAGTGGCCGGCGGCGGGGAGGCGGAGCAGCGCCCCAATCGCGCCAGGCCCTGCCCCGTCCCGCCCCGCCCCGCCCCGCCCCGCCCTGCCCCGCCCCGCCCTGCCCCGCCCCGCCCCGCCCCGCCCCGCCCCGCCCCGCCCCGCCTCGCCCTATCTGATATATGGAGATATCGACTGGAGGGGCGGCGGCGCTGCGTGTGTCGCGCGGCCAGCACCGCCACCCGCACCTCGTGGGAATGCGGCGCGCAGTGCGGCACACGGCCGGGCTGAGTCGTCGTTGTTTTTAAGGGATGGATTGACCACTTACAGGATTACGGGCGGAGGCGCGGCGACGCGGTCATGGGCTGCCCCGCCCTGCCCCGCCCTGCCCCGCCCTGCCCCGCCCTGCCCCGCCCTGCCCCGCCCTGCCCCGCCCTGCCCCGCCCTGCCCCGCCCTGCCCCGCCCTGCCCCGCCCTGCTCCGCCCTGCTCCGCCCTGCACCGGCCGAGTCATCAGACACCCCGCCCCGCGCCGGGTGCGCCGCGTCCCGCCCCACCCAGGAGCACATGACGGTCTGCGTCCAAGCTGGGGCCCCAGCGAGGGGGGGAGAAATATTTTCGAGTGGGTGGATTAAGTGGACTTGATCGCCATATTTCACGTGGGAATGGTCTCGGCGGCGTTGCGTACGTACGCACACTACCCTGTGTGTGTGTGTTCGTAGGGGATCCCCTGCCCTGCTCCCCTCGGCGGCCGCGCGCCTGCTCTTCTTGATCTCCTGAGGCGTACGGCGCCGTGGCGCTGGGCCGCCTCACTTCGTGGCTGCATGAGGTGATCTAGTGAGTGAGGTCGAGGTGTCTCGCAATATTGCGAATAGGGGACGGCGCGGTGCTCGCGGGGCTCTGCGGGCCCCGTGGTTCGGACAGCCTGGCCGCCAGTGGAGAACCTGCTCCCCGCCCCACTCCTGGAATGCGGGTGTCCACCTCAGTAGTACGCGCTGGAACCTAACCTCGGCAGTGCAGGCGGGGCGGGGCGGGGCGCGGGGCGGTGGTGCGGGCAGGGCGTGGCTCGCGCACGACGAGCCGCCCCGCCCCGCCCCGCCCCGCCCCGCCCCGCCCCGCCCCGCTCTGCCCGCGGAGCGGAGTGCGCAGCAGAGGGAGAGCGCAGCCGAGCAGCAGTACGACTTTTTCCCAGGCTGGCTGGCCTGGCTGCCCCTGGTGGCCCTGCCGCGCTGGCTGGCGCACCGGTCTGCGCGCCCCGCCCCGCCCCGCCCCGCCCCGCCCCGCCCCGCCCCGCCCCGCCGTGCCGGCTCGCTCCGCGTGGGCGACACACAGACACCGCGCCACGCCCCGCTAGCACACGGGGCCCCGGTGCGGGCCGGGCGGGACTCACTGCAGCGGGTGATCTGCTCGGATGATTCCGTGCTCCGGATCGGACCGCGAGGTGTGTGTTCCGTGCTGCACACTCTGCCAGGACAATTCTCTTGTTCGGATTCCGAACAAGGTCGTTGCATATTCGGGTCGGCGTGACACGGGGACGCGGCGGGCCGGGCCGCGCGCCGGGCGGGGCGGACATTTGGCCGCCCGCTCACACGGGGGAGCACGACAAGGCATTCGGGTACCCCCGCCCCGCTCCACCCCGCGCCCCGGGCCCCCGTTAACCGCTCGCCAGCCCCTCCCCCTCCCCCTCCCCCTCCCCCCTCCCCCTCCCCCTCCCCCTCCCCCCCTCCCCCTCCCCCTCCCCCTCCCCTCCAATCACGCATCGGAATCTCGAGCTGCATCGTTGTTGTAAATTGTCCTACGGGCGATGCCCAATGCAAGGCTGCTGCCGCTGCCATGCCGCCCGATGGCCCTGTTTGAGGGCGTGGCGGAGCGGCCTGCCGCTGGGGGGCCCTGCCTGCCCTGCCGTGCCCTGCCGACGTATTCCGAGGAGCGCCTCTCCTCGCTCTGTCTCTCTCACACCCCTTCGGCGAGGCCTATGAGTGCGAGAGAGTCAGGGCGAAGGAGAGGCGCGCTCTTCGGAATAAGTCGGCAGCCGTGCCCTCCCTTGCCAGCGTGCCTCCGCCGTACTCCATACTGGCTTGCTTCGCCGCCGCCGGCCAGGACAGAGGCTAAAGGAGACCGGGAGCTCTTTACGTAAGCCCCACACGTTTGCAAACTGTTGGGTCCTCGCTGTACCCCGACCGGCCCAGTGGCCCGGGCGGGGCGGGGCGGGGCGGGGCTCCGTAGAGGTCTGAAGCCACATGGAATGTCCGCCTGGCCGTGGCGGGGCGTGGCGGGGCCCAACCTGACCACCACGGGCCGGCGGGCCCTGCTGGCCAGTGGGTCTCTGGGGGGTCCAGTCCTGCCCGGGGCGTCCCGCCCGGGGCGGGGCGGGTTCGTATGATACTCATTGGGCTTAAAGGGGGCGCGGTCCAGCGCAGCGCATCGCAGTCCTCGGACAGCCTGCTGCTGCTTCTCACCCGGGGCGCTAGGCAATATGCATACACCGGTGCTAAACAGGTGTGCCTACTTGTCAGTAGGCAGGCGCTGTGGAGTGCGACACGACCGCCTCGTTTTCGCCTTTTTTTTTACAGCGGGCTTATTTAAACTATAGAGTGTCTCGAGCCTCGTTGAGGTGCTCAGATAGAAGAGAGTTGGCCTGCGTCGGCTAGAGAGAGAGATGCACGCAGGAGGGGCTTACCAGCAGAGCGCTGTCCACTCCAGTACAGGTGAGGGAGGGCGTCGTAGAGGGTAGGGAGGAGGGCGTATTACCGAAGATTGACAGGGATTGGCCACACTCTTTGCTGACTGCTCTCTCCTCCTCTCTCTCTCCTCTCTCTCTCTCTCTCTCTCTCTCTCTCTCTCTCTCTCTCTCTCTCTCTCTCTCTCTCTCTCGCTTCTCCTGGGCTTGCGGGAAGGCATTCCTTTGTCTCATGCCATCGGTCGGCTCCACCACCGCCGGGCCGCACGGTCGCCGACGCCGTGTGCGGCGCGCGCGTCTCGCGAACAAATCCAACTTTTCAATTTCTCATTCCATTTTTGTTTTCTTATTATTTTTATCGAGAGCTCGGCAAGAGGGAAGCTCCCAAACAGAAGCAAAGGCTTGCGTCTCGTGGAAGTGTAAGGTGGCCGGTGACCAGGCCGGGCCGGCGAACTGTAGGCTGCAGCAGCGGTGGTGGCGGCGCTCCGGTGTGGAAGCAGCATTCACACTTCGCTTTCTCTCACCGTGACCCCCGACCTAACCTTGCCTTTGCTACTGTTTTTTTCATTCTTCCTAGCCGTGCATGAATATGTGTGTGCGTGTGTGCGCGTGTATGAAAGAGTTGGACAGTGACAGAGGATGTGCGGGTCGTACACTCATCTCACTGTGCGCACGTATGCAACACGTATGTACCGGGTGTTTCTTTGAATGCGTAACAGTGTTGCGGGTTTGCCTACCCCATTCGCCCGTAAGGCGCCATGGCCCCTGTAGCGCTGGCGAGTATGCAATCCCGCAACCCTGTTACGTATTCAAAGAAACACCCGGTACATGCTGGACACATATTCTTATTCTGTGCAAATATCGCGCACTTGCAGGCGACTGAATCTTGTGACGCGCTTGCCGGTGTACGATACGATTAACTATTCACCCACGTGTACAGGAGAGCAAATAATTAGTGTCACACTTATCTTTTTTTTTGTGGGGGGGGGGGGGGGGGGGGGGGATAAATATTATTACTCTTCTGCAAGTGAGCGACGTACCCTCGTATTTCCCAGCGTAGCGTCAAGTGTGTAAGCAGGCTCTCGCTCTCCATCCCGGGTAATACTCTGCTCGTCTCTCCCTCTTTCACTGTCACTCGGTATGTGTGAGCCCGACCCGCACTGGGATGTGGGAAAGCGGTAAGGCGCGCGCCTCTCCCTAGGCTAGCGCGTGAGTGAGTGAGTGGCGATGACACTTTCATGGAAGAGTAAGTGTGTGTGTGTGTGCGCGAGAGAGAGAAAGAGAGAGAGAGTGAGTGAGAGAGACCGTTCGGCTGTCCGTCCGCCGTGGCACGGGGCGGGGCGGGCACCGTTACACATTGATACTGCTATCAGCCGCGGCGTGGATGTGGGGTGAGGCGGGGCGGGGCGGGGCGGGGTGGGGCGGGGCGGGGTGCGGTGAGCGCTGCCGGGCACCCCACCCCATGGCGGCCACCGCTGGTGAGCTGGAGCATGAGCCCGCCAGCCAGGTGCGATGCGGTTGGAGTATATATGTGTGTTGGCTGAGCGGCGGAGGGAAGTGCCTGCCTGGCTGCGGTGAGCCGTCAACGTTTGCCGCGACCTGTGCATGCGTACATTTAGTGCGACTACCCCAGCCTCGTAAAAGTATGGGTGGGCGCGACGGAGCGAGCGAGAGAGAGAGAAAGAGAGAGAGAGAGAGAGAGAGAGAGAGAGAGAGAGAGAGAGAGAGAGAGAGAGAGAGAGAGAGAGAGAGAGAGAGAGAGAGAGAGAGAGAGGCAGCCAGGTGCACAAGGTGTTTTCTTGTCCCGTATGCCATTTTGAAGTAGCCAACAGCGCCCTGCTCCCGGGAGTGGTGAGGGGGGGGGGGGGGTCGGCTCGGCTCGGCTCGGCTCGGCTCGGCTGGTCATGAACTCTGTGAGCACCGCAGAACAGTTTGCCACCGGAGCAAAGTTACACAAATCTCGGAATTAAATTTAAAAAAAAACCTTGCTTTGTGTGTTTGTTGAAGCACAACTTCAGCACTTACAATAGCAGGCAGAGGCGGCGCGGTCCCTATACGCCCTACGCCGGCTTCCTCCACTTCTCGGCTGGACGCTGGACCCGGCTAGTGTTTCCAAATCGGTCGGATATCTGGCTGTACCCGACTGTCTTCCGTCTCTCTCACCCTCATGCGTGTCAAGTGAGACGCGGAAGAGAGACGGAAGACATTCGCGCCGGGTACAGGCAGAATCCGACCGACTGGAAACACTAGCTCGGGCTGACCGGGCCGGGGCGTGCAATTCGCCGCCATCCCCCGGGAGCACGCCCCGGGCCCCGGCCCCGCCCCGCCCCGCCTCGCCCCGCCCCGCCCCGCCTCGCCCCGCCCCGCCCCGCCCCGCCCCGGCCCCGCGCGGCGCCGCGCTGAGAAAGCCCTGCTCTTGAGCAGCGCACCCGTAAAACTCGCCGCGCCAGCCGCACCTCCGCTTTATGCGCTACTTTGCATTTGTCTGGATTGTCGCGCTTGGTGCGTGCGAACGCCCCGCCCCGCCCCGCCCCGCCCCGCCCCGCCCCCGGCTCACCCCTGTCACCACCACCGGCACGCCGCGGCTGGCACCGCACCGGCGGCCCAGGAGGGCGGGGCGGGGCGGGGCGGGGCCGCGGGCGTGTCAAGGAAACATGTGCGCCATTTCTCGCCTGGCAGTGATTTGGTTCCTTTTATTAGTGCCGCGCCCCGCTGCGCCCCGCTGCGTGCCCGATGCGCGCGCGCTGTGCGTGCACCCTCCTCGTCGTCATGAACCTTCCCCGCCACTTGCTCGCGTGTTGGCTGCGCGGCGCGATGCGCCTCCCGGGGGTCCTGCCTGCGCCGCGCCGGGGCCGGGCCAGCAGCGCCACCCGGGAGGGGCTAACTGTATTTGAAGGTTTTTGTGGAAACCTTTGCACAAAGTTAAACTGACAATTCGATTCGCAGGACTTTGTGCAAAGAAATGTACTTCTTCGTGCGTAGATTTGTATAAAAAGGTGCAAGTTTGTGCATAAATTTGTGCAAATAAAGCGTAGGTTTAACTTTGTGCAAATGAAAGCTTCAAATCCAGTTAGTGTGAATGAGAAAAAAAAAGAAAAAAGAAAAAAAAAACATCATCGCTAACGCTAACGTGATAGCAGATGATAGATATTTTTACAAATATTACGACCACCTTACTAGGCGGTATTCCTCATTGCTCCGTACGAACGAGATCGAGAGTAAAAGCAGATCCTACCTTTGGTATCATCTGCTAAAACCTGTCACACGTAGTAGTTTGTTGCCACGTGTGTGCATTTACTGGAGGATACGCGACAGGTTTTCTACTGTACGATACTGATTGAATTTCCTGACGTGTTTCTGATCTTTTTTTCTTTCCCCTCTTTGTATGGTTACAGATGAGCGGCAAGCGTTCGAGGTCCTTCAAATGTGCCGTTCACCACAGAGATAGAGAGGTTTGCAGCGAGAACGACTTCCACCTCGGCGAACCCGACCCTCCGCTGCGCAGGTGAGCAGGGCAGGCGAGCGCGGCGGGCCAAGCTGGTCGCGCGCGCCGCCTCATATTTGTCGGCAACGGAGTTGCCTTCTAATTTAGCTATGGGAAAAGTTTGTCAATTGTTTTATATGGCCCCTTACGGCAAGAAGAAAACTGCCCACGGGATTCTGATCATATTATCTATCTATTGCCATACATGTTGTTACATCATAAAAAATTAACTTTTAAAATTTCAAAGAATTTTAAACTACAGATTTTCTGTAAATTTGAGTCGCCATTTCAGTTGCTATGGTAATGCTCGACTTGTCAGCTCTTATCACCAAGAGAAGACGATATTTTTACGTGGTGGGGATAGGCCGAGCAGAGCCAACACGGAGTGAAAGAGAAACCACTACAGTCTGCGTTCACTGTTGAACCAAGTGTGCAACTGTTCAACTCTGGGAAGTGTGCAACTCCCTGAGTTTCTCATGCAAGTGTTTAACTCAACAGCTGCGCAATCGCATCTGCTCAACTCAAACAGCTGTACACTGGTGAATGTTCAACACAGTTTTTTTGCACTTTCAAGTGTTCAACTGCGGCGGACAACACTTTCTTTGTGGAACACTTGCAAGTGCACAACTACCCTGTTGAGCCCTTTCAAGTGCACAGCTGTTCAGTTGAACACTTGCATCTGATAACAAGGTGCAGTTAGATACTTCCTGGTTTATAGCTGTTGCACACTTCCTGGTTATTAGCAGTTGTAGTACATTTAGTTTGACAGTGTTTAAATAAAAGCTCTGCTTCGAGTGAATTGCGCCAAAAAGAGATGACGCCACTGAAATTCGCAGTTTGGAAGGCTTATTGTTCCAAAGAGGCGCTCTGGAAGATACTGTCGCCTGTTGGCCCCTAAACTCGAATTTAAAGGGCGAGCGTGAACTTGTCCGGCTATGACTTCCCCGAACGACTCGTGTCCTCTGGACGGATCCACGAAGGGTTTTCTCCGCGCTGATTCACTATTTGGTGCGGGGGCGGGGCGGGGCGGGGGCGTGCCGTACCAGGAATGCCGCGGGTCAGAGCCGCGTATCTCGGCGCCGATGCCGCCCCAGTTGCGCGGCTGGGCGGCCGGCCGCTCCCTTCAAAGTGGAAGCCGCCCCTTCCGAATTCCTTCCGGGAAGCGAGGAGTACACGGCGTTGATCCGCGGCCCTGCGCGGCGGTCACACCCCGCCCGGCTGAGGAGAAGAGGGCTCCGGGCCGTTCCGTTCCGGGGCTCCGGTCTGGTATGCGCGCCCGGCCTCGGCCCCGGCCTCGGCCCCGGCCCCGGCCTCGGCCCCGGCCCCGGCCCCGGCCCCGGCCCCGGCCCCGGCCCCGGCCCCGGCCACGCAGGCTGATGCAAAGAGGATCGGGATGGCGGCGAAGAGAGGAGGCCGTGCCGTGAGGGCAGCTGCCGGGCCGCGCGCGTACTCGTCATTTGAGGAAAACTCCTTAATTTTGAGGGAGTCTCGTCAAAAATGGAGAGAAGCCTCTTGCAAAACAATGAGGAAACTTCCCTCAATTTTTGACGAGACTTTCCTCAAAATTAAGGAGTTTTCCTCAAATTAATTAGGATCCTCAAATCTGACATCGCTTTTAGCGTGCGGTATACTTCCCCAGCCCAGGCGCATTTTTGGGGGGTTGTTCTCTCCGAGCGGTGGCCAACTCTTGTCTATCTGTTCGTACTTTTAGCGTGTCTCTTGAATTTTTATGTGATCTTCTTGCATCATTAAAGGTGTATTTCGTAGTGCTTGCGAACGGTTCGAAATCGAATCGAATCTGCCAGGATTCGATTCGGTTCCGAATCTGTTATGATTCGGCATCGAAGGTTTGAAATATCGAATCAGCTAAGATTTGCCACGGCATCATCAAGTTTAAGCTTATGTTTCTCAACAAAAAGAGGTCGCGAGCGCGCCTTTTAAAGATGTGGGAACGATCTAATTTTTTGGGAGGTCGAAATTGGATCCTATTCGATTCGAGTCCGAATTGAGGACGATTCGATCCGAAATTGTTTGTTCGTATTCGATTCGAAGGAGATTTGAAGAAATTCGATTAGATTCGAACCCAAAAACCTCGGTTCGCATACAGCACTAGTATGTCGGGTATTTTTCAATTAATTGCTTCATATGTTTTGAAGTGGTGACGTTACCTGCAAAGTTTTTTCTTGCTTCTGAGTCCGAGTGTTTTTGTGAGCACGGATTTTTCGAGTTGGCCACCTCTTGGCTTCCCCCCCCCTCCCCTCGTGGCACTGATGCAGTCTGAATGATCGGGGCGGGCACTTCCGCATGTGCAAATGTGGTAGCGGTACGGGACCGGACCGGACCGAGGGATCCCCTCATCGCACCGGGTGTTTCTTAGAATGCGTAACAGTGTTTCGGGTTTGCCTCGGTTTGCCTACCCCATCCGCCCGTAAGGCAAGGCGCCATGGCCCTTGCAGCGCTGGCGAGTATGCAATCCCGCAACACCCGTTACGCATTGAAAGAAACACCCGGTACACAAGAAAATTACTCGCTAGTTACTCGCGAATAGGTACTCGCCAATAATCTCGCGAAAAGAAAATCTCTTATGATACTCGCGTATACACTGATAATCCAAATGTTCAACCCCTCAACACTTTAAAGTGTTCAAATACCATTTAAACATATAAAAGTGTTCAACAGAGTTGTTGTGCACTTAAGAGTGTTGAACTCCCCAGTTGCACACTTCCTTAGCTTGGACGCACTGTACCGTAGAAGTGTGCAACTTGGGAGTTAAACACTTTAAAGTGCAGAACTTCTTAGTTGAACACTTGTAAGTGCACAACAACTCTGTTGAACACTTCTATTTGTTTAAATGGTATTTTAACACTTAAAAGTGTTGAAGGGTTGAACACTTGATTTATCAGTGTACTCGTCAATACTCGCGAATACTCACGAAACTCTTTTGTATACCCTGCTCCTTGGGAGTTGGGGACCCCTCGGCCCGGACTGGACTGGACTGTTGTAGTACGCGGAGCTGCCTGGAGATGTACAATGTGGCAGACGAGTGGTAGTCCAGTAGGTATTTTCAAAGTGTTTTTGTGGCGCTGGCAGCGCCTTGCCTTCGCGCCGTCCCCGCTGAGCCCCGTCCCCGAGCCGCCGGCACGTTTCTCGCTTTCGGGGCCGCCGGGGCCGCCTCGAGCCTCGAGCCTCGTCACCCGGGGCCTCTGCTGTCTGTCCCTGTCCGGAGCCGAGACTAGCAGGCCGGGCGGGGGCCACCGGGCCACCTGTGCGTTGGGGCGCGGCGCGGCCTTCCGAAGGGCAGTGTGTGCTCCGCCCTGCCCTTACTTACGGCTGTTCGGAAAAATTAAATACAGTGCTGACCGCACGGTAAAAAACATGTCTTGTATTTCAAGATCTTTCTTGGATCTTATGGAGAATACCTATGAACATCCAAGACAGATCTTGAAATACAAGAAACTTTTTAGCAGATGATACGAATGTATCAGCCTGCTTGTACTGTCATACAGCGAGCAGCCTGCAGAGAGCAGCGCAGCGAGCAGAGAGCAGCTAGTGTGGCATTTTTTTTTTACCGTGCGTGCACCCGCAAATGGCTCATACCTTTAGTAGGTGTACGATATTTCTTTACAAAGAAAAAAAAAAAGAAAAGAAAAATTCAGGGGGGAAAAAAAGATTTGAGAACTTCCCGGACTTCCGAAAAGTTCTGAAAAATTCGGGGAGACAGGAAAATTCCGCAAAATTCACTGAATTTTATGTGAAATTCAAGTAAAAATTCACAAGAATTCAATTAAAATCTACAAAAATTCAAAATATTTATATACCTCAAAATTCAGAGTTGTGTCCCCCTTGCGTTCCGTGCCTTTGTCTCTAGGAGGACTACTGCCTGCGCGATATTGGCAGAAAATTGGGCATAGGAGGCAGTCCAAATACAGCTCCTCAGCAGCTGCCAGCTGCCTTCTGGGCACAGGACAGCGAAGTTCCCTGCGGGTTGTCTGTAGAGGCAGTTAGCTGATGCAAGCAGCCGCTATGGTTTCACTGCGTGTTTGGGGACTTCTTATTGCCTACTTTCCTGGGAACGTTGCCCGGCCCCGCCCCGTCTCTTCGAGCTTCCTCTTTCTCTCGACGCGGCCGACACGACACACAGTGGTGTGGCGGGGCGGGGCGGGGCGGGGCGGGGCGGGGCGGGGCGGCCCTGCGGCGGTCCTTCGCTGCTGCTGCGCCACCGCCGCCCTTTACCGAGTTTCCAGCCAACTTTCATTAAAGTTTTTAGTATGTTCTTTCTTTATTTTCGCGCGGTACAGCAGAGGTCGCAGGCCAGGCCGCGCCGCCGCCGCGCCGTGTCGCGCGCGTCCGAAAGGCGTTGAACACCTCAGTGTGCTCTTCCCGACCAGGTGTGTCAGGCCAGAGGCGGCACCGCCTAGGACCAAACGTTTCATATTTTTTATGGTGTCGTCGGTATTTTTTCCTCTCTCTCTCTCTCTCTCTCTCTCTCTCTCTCTCTCTCTCTCTCTCTCTCTCTCTCTCTCTCTCTCGTTGTGCTTTTCGTCACATCTCTAGCTGTCGTGCCCTTTGCGGTGGTAAAAGGCGCCAAAGGCAACCGGCCGACCGCGGCCAGGCCGATCAGAGTTCAAACGGTGTATTCTTTCTTCTTCTTCTTCTTCTTCTTCTTCTTCTTCTAAAAGTATTAAGCATTAAATTAAGCATTAATTAAGCTAAAAGTATTATGCATTTTAAGAGCAGATCAGACTTTAATGAAAATGCATTTAAAGATCTCAATGTTTTGAGTGTAAAAGGACTATATTTTCAAAATATTGTGAATAGATATTATTTCTCCAATAAGTATAAGGAGCCCTGTCAACAACAGCAAAGAACTAGGTATGCAAATAGTGGAAAACTAGCATTACCCCTTTGTAATAATAAATTTGGTGAAAGGACACTTGATTATCAAGTACCACATTGTTTTAATAAATTACCAGCTGAATTATTAAAAATTGAACATGTATGTGAAGCGAAAAGAAAAATAAGACAGTGGATATTAGATAACATCCCATAAGAAGAAGAGAAGAAAATGCTGTAAACTATTGTAATTTAACTATCTTGGCACCTGCTGACAAGCCTAGGCTTAGCAGGACCATTGCTTAGAAATATTCTTTATGTAAATAACCATGCCCTGTAAATATCATTAATAAACAATCAATAAACAATCAATAAACAATCTTCTTCTTCTTCTTCTTCTTCTTCTTCTTCTTCTTCTTCTTCTTCTTCTTCTTCTTCTTCTTCTTCAGCGTTATTTATCCCTTTTTGCGTCCCTGCTGTGTTGCGACGCGAATCTCGCATCCCACGCTGTGGCCCGCGGAAAACGGTGCGGCTCCGGTACGGGACGGGGGAGGGAGAGCCTCCCGGGATAGGTTAGGGCAGGGCCTTCCCTCCTCTCTCTTCCTCTCTTCCCCTCTCTCTCTCTCTCTCTCTCTCTCTCTCTCTCTCTCTCTCTCTCTCTCTCTCTCTCTCTCTCTCTCTCTCTCGCTCACTCTCTCTCTGTCGCACCCGCATCGCCTGCTGCTTCTGACCCATTAAACAAGACAAATGATGAATAAAAGGGAGGGGGAGAGGGAGTGGAAGGAAGATTTAGGGACGGAGTGGTGTCATTTGGGCGAGACATTCCTCGGGCGAGTCACAATGCGGTCAGGTAACTAGCCCAGCCCTCCGTTCATAATAATTACACCCCCTCCCCCCCCCCTCCCTGCCCTCCCGGCCCGCTCGCCTCGATAGTATTGCTCAACTTTTCATCCTATCGTTTTTATTCGTTTCCTGTTATTCCGTTCGCACGCTCCGCGGTATGGTGGTACAACCTGCCGGCGGGTGGGGCGAGCCCTTCATGTCATACCTCGACAAAGTGACCCCGCGTGGAATGGCGAGGCGGAAAACGCGCGGCGAGCCCTCTTCGCCTCTGCCGTCTGATTCCGCAGATCGCTCTAGCGCCTCCGTCCTCGTCGCACTCATGCGGCCCTCCATTCTCAACATAGGACACCGCCATAGGTGCGACAGGGACGGAGGCACGAGAGCGATCCTCGCCACTCACACTCGCAGAGTCACTCACCTCCCCAGGCCGACTCGTACTTGGACTGCCATTTTGTCAGAGAACACTTTGCGAGAAGGGCGCGCGCGCGCCCAGACGGACGAACAATTTTTATGTCTGCCTCCGCCCCTCTTTCTGGCTTTTCCCCTCCTTTATTTTCCCTTTACTTTTCTTTTGCTCATCCAGCGACGCTGTCACCGCGGTCGTCCTGCCGGGTAATTTTATTTTCGCAGCTTGGCGCCGAGCTTGGTTATTTTCATCCGCAGAGGGATCGTGCAGTGGGAAAGGGGCAGCAGAAGAGCACTGGAAAAACTAATGTGACACATGTCACATGTGCTGGTGTGACCGAGCTTTCGGTGACGTTTTGTGGTGTGACCGAGCTTTTCGTAACGCTTGGTGATGTGACCGAGATTTTGGTCACGTTTGTGGTGTGACATCCTATATGTTATGCCTGTTACGTGGTCGCATCACAGGTGTGACCAAACCTCTTGTCGCATCACGTGGTGTGGACCAAAACTCAAGTCACATCACATGGTGTGACCAAAACTGGTCGCGTCAATTGACGTAACACATGTCACATTAGTCTTTCCAGTGAGGGAGGGAGAGAGGTGATAAATTTGATAAAACATGATGAACCGCGGGCGAGGGGTCCACCACTCTGGTAATCTTGTGTACACTTTGTCCGAGGGGGTATGCACTCGCGTAATAGTCGGGTCACTGTATCCGTAATAAAGGCGTAATAGTATGCGTAATAGGAGGGTAATATCCAAAATTCTCCTTATTTTCCTTATTTTTGTGTCGTTTTGGGCTGTTTTGCCTGTTTTTGGCTCAATCTGTACAATTCCGGAGCGTATTACGCGTAATAGTCGGGTCACAGATTTTGTCAGTGAATACCCCCTCGACTTTGTCCGACATTACCGGTAATCACATTCAAAAATTTCCTCTTTCCGAAGTTTTTAATGCGGTTGAGGGCTGTCCCTCATTAAAATGTGCAAAAAATTGCACAAATTTTAAATTTTTATTTTACGCCCACCTATTGATGCGCGCGGGAAAAGCATATATCGAGAACGCGCGCGGAGACCGGAACAAATACCCCGCGCGCGCTTATCCTGGAAAACGCTCGCGCGCGCGCGCGTCACTTTAGGCGTACTTACATGTTGCGGTGGGAGGGGGAGGGGGAGTAAGGGGCAGGGAGTCGAGCTGACGCGCGCGCCCGCGGCCGTACCTCTTATCTGCCAGCGCGCCCAGCCCGCGGCGCCCGCCTCACGGGCCCTCCATTGACATCACACCTGACTCACTTTCGCCCCTGGCGGGCCGGGGCCGGGAGGCCAGGGGCGTTGCGTCGGCAATGACGCAGCTGCAGCCGGCCCCGCCCCACCCTGCCCCGCCCTGCCCCGCCCCGCCCCGCCCCGCCCCGCGCGGCCCTGGTGTTCGCGTGGGTTTGCGGAGCCGCGCTCTGGGCGGGGCGCGCACGGGTTGCGCCCGCTTCGCTCACCGACCGGACGGAAGGGCCGCGGCCCGGCCAGCGCCGCCGTCTCTGATTCCGAAGATATCGCTTCTCCTCGCGCCTCCGTCCCATACACGTGTCCTTGTCGCACTCGTGGGGCACTGCCATGCTCATCCTAGAGGACGCCGCCATAGGTGCGGCGAGGACGGCACGGAGACACGAGAGCGATCAGCCGTCTGATTCCGAAGTTCGCTCTCGTGCCTCCGTCCTTGTCGCACCTATGGCGGTGCCCTATGTTGGGGGTGGTAGTGCCCCACGAGTGCGACAAGGATGGAGGCACGAGAGCGATCTTTGGAATCAGCCTGCTGCTTCGGCATCAGACGACAGCCCGGCCGCTGGCGCCGATAGGTGAGCCACGGCCGAGGAATTCAATTGAACACGCGGGGCGCTCCCCTTGTCATGAGGATGGGACGGGGGCGGAAGCAGCAAGTACGTCATACACTACGCTTGTTAGGCTTCGCGTGCGCTAAAGCGCAAAACGCGAAGCCTATAGACACGCTCGATGTTTCTCGCCAAGATTTTCGTGTGCGCTACCTGCTCCCCAACATCCTCCAGCGACACAAAAGAAAAAGGTTCGGGTCGGGGGCGGGGCCGGGGGCGGGGGTCCTTGCGGGGGTCCGCCCGGCCGGCCGCCCGACTCAGCGTGCGCATATATTATTGCCAGCGGACGAAAGATGCAATGAATAGAATGTCTTGCCGCAAGTTTTTCTCAAATTTTGAACCTAGCAACAAACAAAACAGATTTTTGGATCAAGCATCAGCCTTTCACCCCTCTTTTTTAAAAAAGTCAGGTGCTTCTACGACAAATTTGACTGTCGAGGAAGTGGAGGTTGAGGGAAAGTCCCCTCTCCTCAAAATTGTCCAACAACTCTGAATCTTTTGTTTAAAGAGGGGTGAAATTCTGAAAATTGGCATAGTAATCAGGATATGTTGACGCTACGTTCAAAATTTTCGCAACCCAGTCCGGGTGTCACATGTGGCGCGCCCCCGCAAAGCAGGGTGCGTGGCGGAGCGTGGCGGGATGAATCGGGGCCTCTGATATTTACAATATGAGTCTTAACTTGAGTCCTAGGTGAAAAATCAGTTCAGATTTGTCTGACGTAATATATTGGTGCGCGTTTGGATCGGCTGACCTCAAAACCCTCATACTTAAAAAAAAAGGTGGGGGGGGCTTATTTAAGACAATGTTGACCAACTGCGCATTCCGTGCGCTCTCCTCCGCGAATAAAAGTGCTAATATGTGTCTTAAATTCTACTCGTTTAAATTTAAGGGCTGCCGGCCTCTCTATCTCTGGTACCACTCCTACCCCTCTCTCCCTCTCCCCCCTCTCTCCTTTATGAATCCGTTACTAAATCGAAATCAAACTCTTCCCCTCTCTCCTCTTCCTCTCTTACCCTCTCCTGGGTGAATATTTTGGATTCAAACTCAGCTGTTTTGACGCTTTTTGGACCGTCGGAGGAAACAGCGGGTGGTGGAAATGTGGAAATGAGAGGAGCGGCGGGCCTCGCAGTAGGTATCCGCTCAGCTTGTAATTTCTATGAACGTTTCTTGACGACTGCTTGATCAAAGATGCCGTTAATGTGTAAGTCAAGGGGTTGAGCTTGCCATTGCCCACACCAAGCACGCGAAGCCTTTTTCGGCCACATTGGATAATGTGGACTTGACGGATTTTTTTTCTCAGCCGAGCTCCGCTCAGCACACCTTTAAGTGCGTGCGTGTGTGTATGTGTGTGTGTATGTATGTATGTGTGTGTGTGCGCGCGCAGGGCGGTGGGCGCGCGTCGCACTGGGCGGGGCGGGTAGACGCTAGCCAGACGTTTTACATCCTGCAGCGGAGGCTGCTGCGCTATTTTGGTCCCCAAAGGCCCAAAGGAGGGAGAGAGGGGGGGAGAGAGAGAGAGAGAGAGAGAGAGAGAGAGAGAGAGAGAGAGAGAGAGAGAGAGAGAGAGAGAGAGAGAGAGAGAGAGAGAGAGAAGGGGGTTGCGGAGAGGAGGAGGGGGAGAGCTGCTGCTTTGCGTGGCGTGTCGGCGGCGGCGAGCCCTCGGGCTGGGGCGGGGCGGGGCGCCGTGTGGCTGGGTCAGGGACGCCGACCCCGCGGACCAGCCCCGCCCCGCCCCGCCCCGCCCCGCCCCGCCCCGCCCCGCCCCGCCACGCCACGCCACGCCACGCCACACCGCACCTTGCTCTTGCTGCAGCGCCCCGCGGCCCGCGCGACGAATTCTTGTGCAGCGGCAGCCGGCGCGTCGCGTGGCTGGGCTGGGCGGGGACAGGTTTGGGTCTCGGGATGATGTGTTCCTCGCACCCCACGCAGCTCGTGTCTCGCGGTGGGGTGGGCTACGGCGCGTCTGCGCTGCGGTCGAGCTCCTGCGCGCTAGACAGGCCGGTGCCCCGCCTCGCCCCGCCCCGCCTCGCCCCGCCCCGCCTCGCCCCGCCCCGCCCCGCCCAGCCCTTGCACGCGGGCGTGCGGGTCGAGGGCGTGCCAGTGGGTGCCGCTATGGCGCATGATTGACGCGTCTAAAGTTTGAAGGGCAAAACTGCGACTCTGCACGTTCATTCATACTTTTGTTGTGAAGCGATTTTGCTCGAAGCGGGTTTAAGAAGTTTTTTTTTAAATCTCTGCAGCTGGTCACGCTAAAACTACGCCGCGACCGCGCGCGGGTTTGTTTGGCGTCGACCGAGGTGTCCATCTCTATCGGTTTAGGGGCGTACACACGATTATCGATTACCAGTGATTACTTACATATCTCAGTAATTTTTTTTAAAGGAACGTTAAAATTTATATAACGTTTTGCATATTTCAATGAAGGAAAACCTAAAACAGTACGAAAACGGAGGAAAAGAGGAGTTTCGGGTAAAAGATTACCAGTATCGGACAACGTGTTCACAGGATTACCAGAGTTGGGGACCCCACGGCGTCGACGGCATGGGTGCTGCGCCGCGCCCGCCCCGCCCCGCCCCAGGGGTTTATACACTCCGCCTCCCACTCTCGGCGGCGTGCGGGTGTGTAAATGCGCGCTTTACTGTAAACAGCGGAAGCGGGCGGAGCTTGGGTGTGGCGGCGGGCCGGGCAGATGAGGGCACATGCACACTCACGCTCGGGCAGTACATCGCGTCTGTGCGGGGCTGCCTACTCCAAGGGGTAAGGAACGGGCGCGCGGCCTGCCATCTGATTCCGAAGATCGCTCTTGCGCCTACGTCCTTGTCGCACTCATGGGGCCCCGCCAGCTCCAACATAGGGCGCCGCTATGGGTGCGACAAGGACGGAGAGACGAGAGCAACCTTCGGAATCAAGCGACTGCACGGTGACCTCACTGGTGCACTCGGTGTTGGTGTGCACCGCGTGCGTGTGCTCGTTCGGTATGTTTGACGCGGTGTGCTCGCGTGTCGCGGCGTCGCTCAGGGTTCGACGACATGTCTACCCTGGCCGTCTTGTGTGCGTCTGGATCATCTTGGCACTAAGCCACGGCGACGCGGTGCGGCCGACGCGGACGTCCCGCCCCGCCCCGCCCCGCCCCGCCCTGCCTCGCCGGGTCCCCTCCCCCTCCCCCCCCTCTAGCGCGGCGGCGGCCCGGCGCGGAGCAGAGAGTACACTGCGGGAGCGATGACTCACACACGGCACGGCAAAAGGCAGAAAACATTTTGATTCCGTGCGGTACAATAATTCAGCAGGAAGTGGGCAATTCCAAAGGGACGCTAGCGCTGACGCGGCTCGGCTGCCGTGCGGGCGGGTCGGGCCGTCGGGCCCGGGCCGGGCCGGGCCGAGCCGAGCCGGGAGGTGGCGCTGCCCGGCGCCTCGCCGCCCCGCCGGGGCCGTAGGGGTGATAGGCGCTGGCACTGGCGCCCGCCCCGCCCCGCCCCGCCCCGGGGAGGAGCCGAGCACACGACGCCCGCGCGGTGTGGCCCGGGCCGGGCCCGAGTACACGCGTCCCTCCTCCTGCACTCGCGCAATTACTGTACTACTACCTGATTGAGTGATTACTCTGGAGCATGTCGGAACCGGCCGGCCGGCGGGCGGGCGGGCGGTCGTGGCAGCCGCTGCGGCGGTGGCTGCTGCCCTGCCACCTCTCTGTCCCGTCGCCTCCCCCTGGCCCCCGGCCCCCGGCCCGCAGCCTGCGCGTCGGCCTGGGCTCGGCCGGGCACACCTGTGTTTTGTGTCATTGTGAGGCTTTGGGGCTGGCTGCGTGCTGCAGGCGTGCTGCAGGCGTGCTGCGCCCCCCTCCGGTCCAGGCCGTGTGCCTCCTGGTTATGGGCTCCCCTGGCCTGGCCTGGCCTGGCCCGGCCTGGCCTGGCCCCGTGACGTTGTCCCTTCTTGCCATCTGTCACCCCGGTGGCGGTGCCTGGACCCGGCGCGGCGCGGCCGGGGGCCGGGGGGGCCCGGAGGCCTCGGGCTGTGGGGGCCCCGGGCGGATGGCTGCAGCAAAGGGCTCCCCCCACCACCTCGCCGTTAGTCCGGCGAGGGCGGGCGCGGGGCCGGGCGGGGCGGGGCGGGGCGGGGCGGGGCCCCCTCCACCCTAGAGCCCCGCCCGGCCCCCTCCCGGGCCCGGCTGCTTCCTTCCGTCCGAGGCTCCTATTGTGGCAGATCAGCTGTTGGGATAAAGGAATGAATGAGGGTAGCCGTGGAGGCGAGCCCAGCCGAGCCCTGCGGATAGGAGCCGAGTCGCCCGGTGAGGCGGGGCGGCCGGGGCGGGGCGGGGCGGGGCGGGGGCCGGGCCCGCCGGGTGGCCCAGGTGCACTCGGCTGGGGTCGGGCGTCTTCGGCCGGCTTCGGGTCGCGCTCGGGCCGCCGATGGGGGAGGGCGGGGCGCGGCGCGGCGCGGCGGGGCGGGACGGGGCGCGGCGGGGGGTGGGAGGGGGGTGGAGAGGCCGCGTCGGCGGGCCGGGCCGGCTGCGGGCCCGGGCCCAGGACCTGGCTGGCTGGCATTAGTGTGCGGACTTCCTTGCGGGTCGGACGTGTCTCTGTCGCGCGCCTCTCGCCTGGCCCCCTCGTCTGGCTCTTCGTGTGTGTGACTACGTTTTTACATCGTGTGGGTGGTGTGTGTGCAGTGTTGCAGTGCAGTGTGTACAAAGTGCCATGTGTCATGTGTTGCACCATGCTGGATCCGTTTCGGTGCTTTAGTGAACCGCCGCTTTACCTAAGGATTGTCGCCGGCTCCGAGGGACGTTCCCCCCCGGGAGTTGAGGTACGTCGACGCCGCGCCCCCGACCGGGAGCTGTGATGGTGATGTGCGCCCACCGCCGCCGCGCCGGCCCCAACGCCTCCGCCGCCGTCGCCCTCGTCGCCCCCGCGACTCCACCCGCGGCGCGGAGCTGGCGCGGAGCTGAGCGCCCACAAGCGGCCCCTGAGAGTCGACCTCCCCGGTCCCGGGCCGGGCCGGCGCACTGCGGCGCACTGCGGCGGGGCGGCCTTCACCCGGGCCGCTGGACTGGACTGGGCAGCAGTAGGACGATTCCGCACGCTCGTTTCGTTGTCTCTATCCTTGTCGCGCTCGTGGGACACACGCCCACGAGGAGCAAGAGAGAGAGGACACGCGGCTGAACGCTGTTCGGAGTCGCCCTGCAGGGCAGCAGGAGGCGGCAGGCCGCCGCGCAGCAGCAGCGCCGCGCACATCGGAATTTGTCGTGGCAGAATGCGGCCCTGGACGGACCGGGACGGGCTCCTCTGGCTCTGCTGGCCGATGGCTCTCCGATGGCTCCGGCCGATGCGATGGCAGCCCGGCCCGGCCCGGCCCGGCCCGGCCGCCGGAGCCAGACGTGCGGAGAATTGACAGGTGTAGAGGAAGGCCCTGCCCTGCCCAGCCCTGCCCAGCCCTGCTCGTCCCGCCTGCCGCCGCCGCCGCCGTCCCTCTGGAGAGGCGAGGAGGAGGCGGCCGTCGGCGCGCCGCCGCCGCCGCGCGCGTCGCTTCCGTTTCTCCTCGAAAAATAGCTGCACGAACATAAACGGAAAGGTGCAGCAGCAGCGGCGGCGGCGGCGATGGTGCCGGGCCGCGACGGGCCGGGCCGGGGGCGGGCCGGGGGCGGGCCGGGGGCGGGCCGGGGGCGGGCCGGGGGCGGGCCGGGGGCGGGCCGGGGGCGGGAGGGGTGTACGGGACGGGGCCAGGATGTAGCAGGTCGCCGGCTCCCCCCGCGCGCTGCCCTGCCCGGCCCTGCCCGGCCCTGCCCGGCCCAGCCCGGCCCGGCCGTAACGGATTGGTTCCGTCGGGCTTACACTTCCCGTGTCAGTGCAGGAAGGCCCCTCCTCCGCCGAGGCCCCTCTGCCCTGCTGCACTTCCCCCGAGCCTGCTGGCGGCCCCGACGTTCGCAGAGTCCCCTCTCTTTTTCTGATTTCTGCGCGACCGTCCCTGCCCGCGCCTCTCAACACAACGCTCTGCCCCTGAATAGCAACTCGAATTTTCGCAATTTGTCTCTATTTTTTTTAATATTTTTTTTAAAATTCTGTTTACGTAACCGGGATATTTCTTCATATAGCCATGTGTGTGTGCGTACATGCGAGTGGGTGAGTTAGGTTGGGTGTGTGTGAGAGTGTGTCGCAGCCGCAGCGCGTGTCTGGATGTAATAATGTTCAAAAGGCCCGCGCGGGCCGCGGGGGCTCGCGCTGGGACCTCGCGGGCGGTCGGAGCGCCCCTGCTGAGGCAAAAGGACCGCTGGCCGTGGCGAGGCCGCGGGGGGGGCGTAGGGGGGGCGTAGGGGGGGCTCGTGCCGCTACGCGGCCCCCGGCCCGGCCCGGCCCGGCCCGCCGCGTGGGCTCAAGTTCAAGGACTGAGTGACCCTTGGCCGTAGTGTAGTAGTGTCGTGTTACTCAGGCTCCAGGTGCGGGCCCGGGGCGTGTTGGCGTGGCGTGGCGTGGCGCGATGGGGGCTGCCGCCTGATTCCGAAAGATCGCTCTCTCGCACCTCTCCGTCCCCGTCGCACCTATGGCGGTGCCCTATGTTGGTACGGCAGGAGACCCGTGAGTGCGACAAGGTCGAAGAACGCGCGAGAGCGATGATCTTATTCGGAATCGGTCGGCAGGGGTGAGGCGGGCGGGCGGGCATGCGGCCCTGAGCGGATGTACCGTGCGCGGGGAGGGTGGGGATCGTGGGCAAAATGAATGCCTGAATGCCAATGCCACACCACAGGGCCGGGCCGGGCGGGCTAGCGCTGGCTAAAAGAAGATAATGTCGTTGTGCATGCGTTTGGAATGACACGAGTGGATCCATTCCATGTATGAGCGAGTGTGTGTGTGTGTGTGTGTGTGTGTGAGTGTGTTTGTCTTGGGTACGAACGGCCCTCCCTTTAAGATAAGCGAAATAGATAAACTCATCGCGGACCTGCAGGTTAAGCGAATCTCCATTCACCCACTTCCAGGTGGTTACTAGACTCTGCGAGTGAGCGAATGGTCATTCGCTCACCTACAAGTGAGTAAATGTATTCGCTCATCCGCAAGTGAGTAAATGTATTCGCTCATCTACCGGTGAGCGTGACACTATGGCTCGCTCGGGTGTCCAGTGCTGACTGTAGTGGGATTGTCCCTGGGCCGTTGTGGCTTTACTCTATGTCTGCCTCTCTCTCTCTCCGACTCCACTATCGCGCTCCATCTCATTGCATTACCGCTGCTTCGGTCCCATTGCTGGGGCGCAGTGTAATTGTAACGCTCTGCTAGAAGGCGCTACCGCCGTGTGTGAGGAGGAAGAGGTGTGCGTGCGTGCGTGCGTGTGTGTGTGTGTTTGTGTGTGGGTGTGTGTGTGTGTGTGTGTATTTGTGTGTGGATGATGATCAGTAAGACCGGAAGTAGGGCGCCAAATTAGTTCTCGATATGTCGTTCGGTGTCTAGGCCCTTGGGGCTTCCCCCTCCCCACCCCATTCTGTCTCATTCCCATTCCCCCTCGAGTTGCCGTTGCGCCCCCCCCCACACACACACACACCAGAGGGCGTGTTATTTGTGTACGAAGAGTAGTGCACTGCTGGTTTGCCCTCGCTTCCACCTCTTGCACGTGTGTGTGTGTGGATGTGTTTTGGACTTCCCGCGCCCTGCACGCGGACGTACCAGCCTCCGCACTGCCGTAAAAACAAACTGCAATGTTGCAATGTGAGTTTCTGTGCACTGTTAAAGTTCTGCGCGAAGTATTTGTTTTGCAGGGCCACAAAGAATTTTCACTCTTCGTAAACTGTAAAGCATGTGCTTCGTAACTTACAAAGAAAACAGACACTTTGTAGGCTGCAAAGAATTTTTTTTTTTTGCAGTCTGCGAAGCATGTCCTTTGTAGCCTACGAAGTATCCTTTTTTAGGCACGAAGTAGCCTTATGGTTTTGTCTCAGGATCCGATTTTTATTAGCACGGCCCCTTACCTAAATCCTGATTTTTCTATAGGATTTTGATAAGACTTGGCAGAGAGGTAGAACTCAATCTCCTTAGTTCACTGCTGAATTGCCAGCCCAAAGTTGGTGGCCAATTTTGAGAAATTTCGATCTAAAATCGTTGTTTCTATGGTAATACTCGACTTGTCTCGGGAAAACAGCGTGGAAAGGGGAGCCGAGCCGAGTCGCCATTGTTGAGGCTGCTCGACCTCTCGGCGCGGCGCGCAGGGGATGAGGACCGGCGGGGCCGGGGACTTGTTGATTCTACTCATGCACAGTAGTTCAAAAAATAAAATTTCGAACGACATTTTAGAATAAAAATGTGCAAGCAGTGTTCGAATGCCCACTGCACAACGAGCCTACAGCTCAAAAATCAAGCTGATCGGACGATTTTTACTGAGAGACTAACTTCTAAATCGTTTCAGCTAGAAAGCTGGAATTTGGCATGTGACCCTGAGATAAAAGAAATTCAGTAACATGACCCATAAGGCTAGAATTTTTTAAGTAAATTTCTATATAAACCATCTTATACCGAAGACTTTAGTGAAACAAAAACATTAATTTACTTCGTGCCTACCAGGATTTCCTGAAATCGTATTTTTTTTCTTTGGAAGTTACGAAGCAAATACTTTGCAGATTACGAAGAGTGAGAATACTTTGCAGAACTTTAACAGTGTGTGTATGTTTGTGTGTGTGAGTGTGAGTGAGTGACATTTATTGAAGGATAATAGTACTAAAGACTAGACAGTCTTATTTTTACATCAGATTTTGAAAAAATTAATTATGTTCTGATTGACAGAACAGAGCAGTTTGCATAATGCCGGGTAATTTAAACAGGGAGTACAGAACTAGTCTTTGAAATTAAGATTTTAAAGTAGGTGTTCTAGAAGTTTCGTTTTGAAGTTGGCCGAAGTTTTACAAGTCATTATGTGCTCGGGTAGCGAATTCCACATTGTATCCAGAAAGCACTTGTCATTTTGCTCGTAGTGTGCAGGGGTAGTCTTAGCGGCTGTTTAGTACCTCCTAGATTTTTTGCAATGAACATTTATAACAAATGTAGATTTTTCACACATGAGAGAGAGAGAGAGAGAGAGAGAGAGAGAGAGAGAGAGAGAGAGAGAGAGAGAGAGAGAGAGAGAGAGAGAGGGAGGGAGGGAGAGGGAGAGAGAGGGAGAGGGAGAGAGCGGCTGAGGGTTATAGCCACTAGTGTTGGTGTAACGCCGCTCGTATATCGTTCTAGATTGTGTTGTTATGAGGGTGACTTTCTTTTTATTATTACAATTATTTCTCTTTCCGTTTCCATTGTGTCTCTAAATTACCCGACTAAAGACGCGCCTGTGTGCGACGCGGCGCGGAGGTCCTGGTGCTACCTGGGCAGTGTAATTTACCCATGCTGTGTGTGTGTGTGTGTGCTCCGTTTGCCGCTTTGTTTTGTGCGGTCATACCTCCCTCATGAGGCGCACCGGTCCTGCTGCGGTGAAGAAGAGTTAGGAGAAGCGAGAGAGGGAGAGAGAGAGAGAGAGAGAGGGGGGGGGAGGGGGGAGGAGGTGTCGCAGTGCACTGACCGGCGGGCGTGTGGGTGTCTAGGCGTGGCTCGCGCGGCGCGGTGCACTGGCGTAAGGTAAAAGGGCAAGGCGGACTCGCCGCGGCCAGGAGGGGAGGTCCTTATAGTATATAGTGTTGCCCCTCTTATGTCATAAGCTTTCCACCCTGTTTTCATTATTGTGTGCGTGTAGTTTTTTTTTTATTTTATTTTATTATTATTATTATTATTATTATTATTATTATTATTATTATTATTATTTTTACGTTTCTGTACAACCTGTTGTTTGTTTCGAGTTTTGTAAAATTGTGTGTGTGCGAGGGGTCCCACCACTCTGGTAATCTTGTGTACACTTAGTCCGATAATTCCTGGATTAGATCTAAAGTGGATTTTAAAAAATCCACTTTTCGTTGATTAAAATCAGCAACTAGTTAAACCCGTTTTGAGCGTTTACCGACCGGATAATGTGTTTTCCCGCCTATAGCGCGGACAAACCGTTGTCACCAATTTAATTATTTCTATGAGTTATTTTCCTTTTAAAACGAATGCCGATTATGACGTCGTGAAATTGTGGTAGCAAGGGTCAACGCTACAACCAGGTCTTACTTTAATAGCATCAATTTTAAATTTGTTTTAAAAATTTTTCCAAAAACTGTGGGTAATTGTTTGTACGCCCCTCAACCGAATGATGGGCCCCTCGTGTGTGTCTGTGTGTGTGCGCGCGCGCGCATAATATTTTTGTCAGTTTAGTTTAACTTGCTGTGGGGTATAAGGATATTTTTTTTCTGCGCGCGATGCCGGGCCGGCCCCTGTTGGCGCCCCGCCCCGCCACGCACGTGGTGGTGGAGGTATAGCAGGGCCTGGATCACCTCCCCTCCCGCCCTCCTCGTTAGCTGGCGACTGTCAATGTGCCTCGCCTATCGCCTCTCTCTCTCTCTCTCTCCCTCTCCCTCTCTCTCCCTCTGTCCCTATACACCACTATCTCTGCGCCCATCTCGCTCGCTAGCTCGCCCGCGCCCGCGCGCCTTCTTTCCTCCAGCAAAGATATGTGAACGAAAAAGTTCCAAGGTGCGAGCGAGTACGGCGGGTGCGGGGTGCGGGCCGTGGAGCCAGGGCGGGGCGGGGCGGGGCGGGGCGGGGCGGGGCGGGGCGGGGCGGGGCGGGGCGGGGCGGGGCGGGGCGGGGCGGGGTGCGGGCCGTGGAGCCAGGGCGTGCGGGTCGAGAGTCGCTGGTGTGGCACGGCCATGAATTTGAATTTGTGCCGCGAAAAACCATGCTGGTGGTGGTTCGACATATAACGGCAGTGGCGAAGGAGGGAAAAAAATGTACGTATACGGATACGGGCAACCAGAAGGGAGGGGGGGGAGGAGGAAAGAAAAAAAAATGAAATAGTTGCGCCCTAGATGTTGCGGGGCTCGAAAAAGTCGTCCGGACTGGGCTGGCACGGACTCTACTCGCTGGCACCCGCTAAGAGGCGCGGCTAGGCCCCTAGCAGACCACCCGGCCAGCCCCGTCCCGCCCCGCCCCGCCCCGCCCCGCCCCGCCTCGCCCGGCCCCTGTCCTGTGCCGTCCTCTCGCGGCGTCACTGGCCCCGCCGCGCCCGGCCCCGTATTTCGAAACCAAGACTCAAGCAGTTTTCGTCCAGTGCATTTTTGTTTTGACCTTGACAAAATTCCGAACAGTAGTTCCACATGTTGAGGGTTGTTTTATACATGCACTCTAAACTTTCTTCAAATATTTTTTTCGTAGAATACAAAGAATTCTGTGCAACCGTAATTTGCAAGAAGTATCCTTGTATTACAAAGAGTTTTCCTTTGTACTACAAGGATTTTTTTTTTGTATTACAAAGAAAATTTTGCTTTTGTATTGGCTTCGTATTACGGTTGCACAGAAGGAATTTTCTTTGTAAGAAGTTAAGAGTGTGGTCTTAGGAGGAAATTTTGGTACTGTTCGGAATCTTGTCTAGGTAAGGGGGTTATTTTGCAAGATTGGAATAGACTATTTAGCATGCACCTTTCTATTCTTTCCTTTATTATTTGCCGATCGATGGTTGCGACCGCCATAGGAAGGATGGCGTGCCACACCCCCGCGCCAGACTTGTCTCTCGTGTTACAAATTATTGTCTCTTTACACGCGTGAAATTTGCCGAGTAATGGGAGCGTAAATGGCTCAATTTCGTTTTGCTGTGTGCGTGTATGTGTGCAGTGTGTAGCTCGGCTGTGATGGATTTAGCTTCACCTTGACAAAGGCTGGTGACGGCTAACAAGGCACGACCAAGGGGGGAGGGAGAGGGGCTGCATGGTCACGTCTGGCACAGAGGTCAGAGGTAAATTAGATTTGCGCGGTCGACTGGCTGCTGCTGCTGCTGCTGGTCCTGGACCGATCACTTACGGGCGGGGCGGGGCGGGGCGGGGCGGGGCGGGGCGGGGCGGGGCGGGGCGGGGCGGGGCGGGGCGGGCTGCCTTGAGCAGAGCGCGGCGCGGTAGGGCAGGCCGGGGCAGCTCCACCATTTCACGCACAATCAAATCAATTGTAGGCCTGGCCGACGACGGCGCGACTTTTTGTGGTCTCTTTCTCCCCTCTCCCGCCGCTCTCTCTCTCTCTCTCTCTCTCTCTCTCTCTCTCTCTCTCTCTCTCTCTCTCTCTCTCTCTCTCTCTCTCTCTCTCTCTCTCTCTCTCTCTCTCTCTCTCTCTCCAGCTCTCTCGCCCTCTGTTGTATGACGCAGGCTCTCTCTCTCTCTCTCTCCCTGTTTGTTTTTTACAATCCGCTTACTTTTGTCCAGGTTACCGCCGCGCCGCACCGCGCCGCGTCATTCTTAAAGGAATCATGTCTTTTGGCCCCGCGCCGGACGGGGCGGGGCGGGGCGGGGCGGGGCGGGGCGGGGCGGGGCAGGGCGGGGCGGGGCGGGGCGGGGCCGTACCGTACTGTACCGGCCCTGTTTCTCACCGCGCGGCGCGGCAAGTGTTGTTTTGGAAATGACGTGTAAACTGATGTGGAGCGGCTCCGGGCAGGCGGCGGCGGCGGCGGCTGGAGCAGGAGACCTAAACGCCCGTGGCGTCGTGATGGGGCGGGGCGGGGCGGGGCGGGGCGGGGCGGGGCACAGCCGCGCTCTGTACAAACAGTCATTGCTCGTGATTGAGGCCGCCCCGCCCCGCCCCGCCCCGCCGCTCCCAGCTGCTGCAGCTACAAATACTTGCCGTCTCCGTCTACTTACGGGTGCGCGGGCCGGGGTGAGGTGGGGTGGGGTGAGGTGGGGTGAGGTGAGGTGGGGTGGGGTGGTGGAGTTTTCGCGTTGCCTTCTGCTTGCTCCTTCATCATCTTCTGCTGCTGCTGCTTCTTATACCCTCTCTCTTTCGTTCTCCCGCGCGGTGGCGCGGCTGCCGCCGCCTCGAGGGTAATTCGGCGCAGAGCAGAGGTTTCTTCGTCTCTCTTTCCTTGTCGCACTGCCGCAGGCCATAGAGGGGAGAAGAGAGAGAGAGAGAGAGAGAGAGAGAGAGAGAGAGAGAGAGAGAGAGAGAGAGAGAGAGAGAGAGAGAGAGAGAGAGAGAGAGAGAGAGAGAGAGAGAGAGAGAGAACGCTTTTCTGAACCAGCCTACTGGTCCTGTCCCGCGCGTAGTGATCCGCAGCTGTTGCCGTGTCTTCAGGGGGGGCAAATGGCGTATCATTGCTCTCGGCTCTCCCCCCCCCTCCCGCCCCGCAGCCTCCGGCGTGGACCACGTCGCCTGCTGCCCTCCGTCCTTTACCCGCCCCCCTGCTGCCGGATTGCATTGAAGAGAATCAATCTGGATTGTCAACAGGCGCGCGTTTAATGCTCAAATGGAGAAGGCAGGCGGAGACGGGGAGCAGCAGCAGGGAGAGGTAGAAGGGGAGTGTGAAGGGGAGGTAGGGAGGTGGGAAAGGGGGGAGGGTGCACCTGGGGGTAAGGAAAAGCAAACACTGGTGGCCTGTATAATCGCATTATATAGGTCTCCTCTCGGATTCCGCGCACACCGCCAAAAAAGACGATGTGGTTTTTTTTTCCTTTCCTCCTTTTGATCTATGCGGTACTGTGTGCTGCGCGAAGGCTTAATGCGTGTCTCTCTCAGTGGCCCCACTGCTGTGTAACGGATAGCCCTCCGGCCGCGCGGCACGGCGGCTCCAAGATCCGACAACATTGTGCAATATGCCTTGCGCCTCCGTCTCCGCGCGCGCGTCGCTCTTGGAAAGAAAGTGTATGTACGAGAAGGGTGACTCATCAGAGAGAGAGAGAGAGAGAGAGAGAGAGAGAGAGAGAGAGAGTATAGGGGGGTCGGAGGGGAGGGAAGGGTAAAGCGTGCTGCTCAGATTTTGGCGCTCGAGACGGTGCTGCTCTGGCTGCCTTCTCGCGCGCGCTGTACGGCTCGGCTCGGAGCGGCTCGGCACGCTGCACACTGGCACAGGCCTTGCACACAGGCCTAAGCCGCCGAAATAGGTGCGTGCTTAGAGAAAGTTTAAGCCAAGGCTTGAAGCGAAGCCGCCGCCCGCTGCCCCGCCCCGCCCCGCCCCGCCCGGCAAACTCAACTCACTGACGCTGCTGCTCCTACCTTGGACGTGGGCGTGGCGGGGCGTGGCGCGGGGAGCGCTCCGCTGTACAGTTAGAGCTGCGCGCCGCGCCGCGCCGCCAAGGCACCGCAGGAAGGACGAAAATTGGTGGAGGGAGGCGGAGGAAGACGAGGCGGGGCGGCGAACTTGTCGAAGACCTCGGCTCGCGCCACTGGACCGGGGCAATCACTTCGAAAAATCATCGTACCGACCGAAAAAATAATTTTAGAAATCGAAAACAAACAAAAAATCTATAAGTAGGTTACAGAAAAATCCGAGAAATCGAGAAGAAATGAACATGAAACCAAGGGATGGACGGCTCCTGTGTACAGGCCTGAAAGTACTCCGTCTGTACTTAGGCTGCACTCCAGGTGTACTCCGCGTACCCCGACATGCAGTAGGCTCGAAGTTCGTTTTTTGTTTTCTTTTTTTTTTCGTCTTTCTTCTCAAAATAGTTTGATGGTTGGTTTTTGTAGGAATTGACTTCAAAATGTCTGGCCTTTTGGGTGATGTTAATGGATTTGTTTTTATCTTGGGGCTTAATCTGCGTCACAAGCACAGAGGGGTTTGCCGAATTTGAGCTTTCTGGCTCAAACGATTTTGAAGCTAGTCTCTCGGCAAAAACCGTCCGATCTGCTTGATTTTTGAACTGTTGGCTCGTAATGCAATGGTCATTCAAACACTGCATTGACATTTATATTCTAACGTGTCCTTTCAGATTTTATGTTTTGAACTACTATGCATGAGTTGAATCATCAGGCCCCAGCCACGGGCGAGGCGGGCTACCGTACTCCAGCTGGTGTCTAGGTGGAACGAGGCGGCCACGACTTGTGCAATCATGTGTTCGCATTTGGTGCAATCTTTGCAATCAAGCTATAAAAAGTGCAAAATTTAAGAAAAGCACCTGATTGCAGAGCCTAAAAAACTCAAAAACAAAATCATAATTAACAGTTTATTATGATAAAAAGTTGTGCAATCCACCAGAATCGTGCAATCGGTGTACAGTACACATTTTCAATGCATCGCGACAACCTCCCCCCCCCCCCCCCTTATCCCCCTCGGTAGAATGTTACCACCAGTCGCAGCGAGTCACAGTCCCATGGCGCGTTCGCTTAAAAGCGCTTACCTCTGGTCTGGTACAGCCCCAAAGTTACAGTGTACGCAACAACTTACCTTAGCACGGCATGTTGCCTGGTATGTATGGACAGGCGAAGATGCAGCCCACTTTCCACTGAAATTAGGACTGCCTGGTATAGTCTACACTGAAAAACCAGGTTTGCAACTTCCAGTCTAACACGTAAAAGTGTTCAACTGCTGCGTGTAACACTTCCCTTGTTGAACACTTACAAGTTGAGCAACTATGGCGAGTTGGACACTTGCAATTGCACATCTGCTGAGTTTTACACTTAACGTGTTAGACTGGAAGTTCCACACTTACACTTTGGAAAAACAAAGGTGCGGCATAATGCCTTTCAAAGACACTAAAACAGCCGAAGATATAGCACCTTTAGATTCCAGTAGCGCCTTTATAAAGGCACTGTTTCACTAACGCCTCTAAAAAGGCATTAGATAGCACGGAGAGCACCTTTGTTTTTCCAGTGTACGAGTGTTGAGCGGTTGCACGCTTGGTTTAACAGTGTACTTTTCTGGTAAACACTACATGTATCGTCCCCAAAAGGCATATATGTATGTACCCGATCTGCCTTGCACCTTGGGACACGTAACTTATTCGCCGCGCGCGTGTGTGTGTGTGTGGCAGGAAGGCATCCTGTCTGGCCCACGTGCCCAGGCCGCAGCCCGACTGCGGCGGGCATAAGGAAGGGCGGGGCGGGGCGGGGCGGGGCGGGGCGGGGCGGGGCGCAGGGCCTCTGCTCCCCGCACCGCACCTGCCCACGCCAGGCGAGTGTGTAGGCGCCGTGAGGAGGGGAGAGGCGCATTGTGTGTGTATATGTGAGACTGTGTGTGTGTGTGTGTGTTGTCCCGCAGCACGTGGGGAATGCCCTGGTGGTCTCTGCCGTTTGCTCATGTGACGTTTAAAAAAAAAAAAGAATAATAAAATAAGTAACTGCAATGTATTGATATATATTTCTCCAAGTGTATACAACCCAGTTTTGCGTCTGTTTTTATTGTGTTCCGCAAGGCGGAGCAGCGGCAGCAGCGGCACGCCAGTGCAGGAGGCCCTGTCCGGCCCGTCCCGCCTCGGACACGCCGTCTGCGTCGCCCCCTTCCCCTCCCCATTTTGGCCCTCCCCCCCTCTCTCTCTCTCTCCCTCTCTCTCTCCATCTCTCTCTCTCTCTCTCTCTCTCTCCCTCTCTCTCTCTCCCTCTCTCCCTCTCCATCCCTCTCTCCTTCTCCCTCTCCATCCCTCTCTCCCCCACTCTCCCCCTCTCTTTTTCCACACGCTCGCATCTTTTCATTCTCTTTCTCACTCAACGTCTATCAAAAACTATTTTCCCCATCCTCCCCTCTTTGCCCCCCCCCCTATTTTAAATTGTCTACCTTGCTTTCCGAGTGACGTCAGACGCACGCTGCGTGGCTCCCTCCCCCCCCCCTCCTCCCCCGCGCGCCGTGCACACCTGTCGCTGGAGGGGTGTGTGTGTGTGTGTGCGTGCGTGTGTGTGAGAGAGAGACAGAGAGAGAAAGAGAGAGAGAGAGTAAGAGAGAGAAGGACGGCGGCAGGGCGGGGAAGGACACACATAAGGGCCCCCGGGCCGGCTCGCCCCCGGGCGGCACAGGGCAGGTGCACTCGGAGTCCACCTCCCGGTGCAGCGCGGCGCGCCGCGGCGGCCCAACTGCTTCTCCTCTGCTCCAGCTGACTGCCCGTCCTGCGTGTAACATATTGTACCCATCGGGCTGGGCGGGGCGGGGCGGGGCGGGGCGGGGCGGGGCGGGGCGGACATCCGCTCTGGTCCACTCACTCCCTGCCGTGTGCGGTATGGAACGGGACGGGGACTGGACGGCTTGGCGGCGTGGCCTGCGCCTGACCGTCCTTGCAGCATCCTGTGCACCGGCCCGGCCCATTCATATACACAGTGTACACACTCATTCATGCCTCACTCGCATTGCGCGCGGCGCGGCGAGGCGTGTAGCAGGTGGACCGGGCTGTGGCCCGGGCCGTGTGTGTGTGTGTGTGTAGCCGCGAGGCGGGGCGGGGCGGGGCGGGGCGGGGCGGGGCGGGGCGGGCATGCCATACCGCGGGGACCAGCGGGGACCCGGCCGCCGGAGCCCTCCAGCCAGCCAGCGAGCGCCTTGAGAGCATCGCCTAGCTGTTTTACTTATTTATTTATTAAATTTATTTATTTATTTACTTTTTTTTACTTTTTTAAAGCGAAATTATTTTGTGCGACTCTTATTATTTTCTATAATGTCTGCTGCTAATACCTGTCTGGAGCGCTGCTGCAGGTAGGGCCGTCACAGCTCGCAGTCAGTCGCTCTGCTGCACGGCTCCGTGTGGTTGGATCTTTCTTCTTCTCACTGTAAGAAATGTCTGAACCTGGAGAGAGAGAAAAAAAAATTGGATGCGAGATGCGAGTGGGCGCACTTGGGCTGCAGGTGCGACGGCCTGCTCCCGCTCCAGAGAGGGCGCTCGCGTCGCGTGCCGACCATTCGTACCCCGTCTACTGCCCTCCCGCCTGCACCTGTCGGGACCGGCCCGCCGTGCCCAGGCCCGGGCCCCGCTCCCAAGATGTCTTTAGTTTTTGTTTTACCAAATGGAGGCTTATTGCATGCAGGGTAGCCGCCACCGCCGCCACCGCCTCAGAATCTGCAGGCCCGCGTTTTGTTTCTTATTTTGCTTGCTCTCGCAGCCCCCCCCCCCCCTTTTTTAAATAATTATTTCTATATTTTATTTCGACATTATCTCGGTCTTTCACTCTCCCTCTCTCCTCGCTCGATCTCACTCCCTCTTAATTTTTTCGAGCCGTGCGACGTGTGTGGGAGACTGGATGCAATCGTTGATGTGGCCTTACGGGACACAGCAGTCACAGTCTGCCGGGCGGCGGCGGTCAGACGCCCGCGGGTGCATCGAGGAAGAGAGAGAGAGAGAGAGAGAGAGAGAGAGAGAGAGAGAGAGAGAGAGAGAGAGAGAGAGAGAGAGAGAGAGAGAGAGAGAGAGAGAGAGAGAGAGTGAGAAAAAGAGAGAGGGGAGAGAGATTGTCGCTAACGATGTACACGCTAGTGCAATTTTCACTCGTTCGCTCCGACAACGGTGACGTGATGACGTCGCCCGATAGGAACCTCCTCCTCCTCCTCTGCCACCATACGTTCCGAATGATGTGACAACAGAGAAAAAAAATAAGAAAATTTGTAATAACCTTGTTTTTTTTTTCCGTTCTGTCTCGCAGGATGGTGCGGATTATTGCTGACGAGTTCCTGTCCGAGGAACGCGACCGCAAGCTATATGCCGACCAGTATACATGCTGCCCGCCCCCGCTCTTCATCCTATGCATCACGCTCATTGAGGTGAGTTGAGTACCGTACCGTGTACGGGGCCGGGAGAGCGCGGGCCTGGCACTGCTGCTGCTGCTGCTGCGGCGGCTAGCGCCT